>OMNM01049810.1:0-12173 GCA_900302745.1 Parablennius parvicornis | reverse complement strand
AAAAGGGGGGGGGGGGGGGGTTGTAACAGAAAGAGGAGGAAGTGGAGGAGGAGAACAAGGAGGGCCATTAAAACTGGTACGAGCGGTCCAGCACCTCCATGTAGTCTGGTGTGGTCCTCAGTCTGGCCCTCTGCTCTCCTGCACTCTGCTCGCTCGGGGTACTGTGGCTACCACCCGCCGCGGAGCTCGCTGTGGTGACCACGAGCGTCTGATCGGGCCTCGCGTCCTGTTTGGAGTCTTGGGGATGGGGATAGCGGGGCGGGGGCCTCGCGTATCTGTCAGGCAGATCTCTGAACTCAGGAGTAGGGAGTCTGAAGAGGCAGTCCACCAGCTCCACCTTAGGGGTGGGACCCTGGCTGTCAATCACAGTGGGGCAAAGGATGCCGTTCCCATGGAGGCCGGCCAGTGGTCCCATTGCTCCTGTGACAGTATTGATAGGTGAAGAAGACACCTCCAGAGCCCACTCCCTCTCCTTCTCTGCAGCCGAGCAGTATCCCCCCTCGCACTCTTTCGTAGCTGCAAATGTCTGCTGCTGCTGTTGTTGCTGCTGCGGCCGCTGTTTCACTGCAGCATCCTGCTCTTCTTTGTAAATGGGATTGCTACACATGTGCGAGGCCGCGGCCGGGTCCGAACCTTTCGACGAGGCCTCCGGGGGCAGGATGGTGTCGTACACGTGGTTGTGTTCGGGCGGAGGCAGCGGCGGCGTCTCCGGGAGGCCGTGGTGATGGTGATGATGGTGCGTCTGCTCAGTGAAAATTCCACACTCCATCTGGATGCCAGCCAAGTCTACCTCTCCCTGGCGGCGGAACGGCAGCTTGTCCCTCCTCCTTAGGGCGTAGGCGATTAGTGCCGCTGCCGCAAAGAACGCAGAGACAAACAATACCAGCAGGCTGAGCACCAACACCGACAGAGGGATTGAATCCTTCCCCTGAGGGATCAGCGGTCCCAGCCCTGAGCCGGGATAGCCAACCGATACACCTCCGTCTGCGGCTGTGGAGGTGGCTGTCTGCTCCTCGTGCTCCTGGTCCTCCTGGGGCTCCAGCTCTGGGCAGAGCAACTCCATGGAGAGCGAGCGCAGGTCAACGCCTTTGGTCTTTTCCGGGGAATGGCATACCACCTCTCCCACCACGACCACCGCGCTGAGCCCCTCCAGCCATCGCTTCAGCGGCGCCGCTTCACAGTGGCACTCCCACGGGTTCTGCTGCAGGTCCACCTGGAGAAAACACACAAGACAGCAGAAGCACTGTCACTGTGCAATTGTAGACTAATTACTGATCGGCCATGCAATGCAAAGTCATGAATCATTTTGTGGAATGTTGAACAAAAGTAGACCATCTTGGCAAACACCCTTGTGATATGATTGAGTTTCTAAATGTGTATTAGGTTGAAGTATAGGGCAGTAAATAGCGCTCTAAAAGGGAGACAGCAAGAAACATGATTGTACATCTGTACTTTTCCCTTTCAAAATGAGTTTCTCTGCATTTACATAATAGAATACAACTCTGCACAATGAAGAATGTCTGTAAATGATTTTTTAAATATGCAAGTGATGAATGGAATGTATTGTTGTAAATGATGTCGTTACAGGGTCATCAAAACACTGAGGTGCTTGTATTCACCGAATGCCTGTGCACAGGACAGATACTGTACATCCTCGATATTCAACATCCACAAGTGCTCTCTTAAAAAACTGCTCACACATGTACTACAGCAGGGTGCAGGGAAAATGTGAGTTTACAATAAAGATCATTCAAAGTTTTACTTAAGTGCTTGTTCACATACTCACTAACAGGCTTTGAGTGACGAGCATATGCAAAGATCGCAGCACTCCACTCCTCAACTCTCCCCTGTGCTATAATCCAAGAGGTATGCACATAAATCTTATTTTCTCATTGCCAGCTATTGATTATTTACCTAAAACAAACTGGAATATTCACTTTGCCACACTTTGAAATGGGTAAAGCATATTATGCGCACAAGGAAATCACTTACATCACATTGTATTGTCTACAGAACTGATCTGTTCCGTGTCTTTAGCAAATGACACTGGCAACGAAAGCTGATATTCTCTCTGTCACACATCCAAAGAGCTTGCACGAATGTTGTCATGCTAATTTGGTTAGTCCATCTCGCTGGCTCACAGATAGAGATGGATGCTTTTTGAGATGATTCAGCACTGCTGCTGTGGGAGCCGTGGCACGGGGCTACTTTCCCATTCTTCATATTGCACAACCGGATGCTTCTTCACTTTATTGAAGTTAGCCCACTGTGGGCTTTTGTGCGGCTTGTATAATTGCAAGTCGACGGTAAGTAGAAGCAGCACTCAGCGGAAGTTTTTAACTGGGTTCTAACACTTCACTATCTTAGTCCCGGAAAGTGCAGATGTTTTTTTTTTTTTTTTAATACAGGTTTCTACGTTATTGAGGCGCATCTGGGATTTAATGCGGCATAATTGAACAAACTGACATTTCAAATAAACACGGCATGAACAAAATATCTGCTTGTTTTTACTGTTTTATAACTTTCATAATGACAATCTTGCATCTGTTTGAAACTCTTGAAGCATTTTATTGTTTGCTATCTCGCATATCCCAAGGGCTCTATCTCCTTCTCTTTTGCAAGCATCTGTCCAACACTTCCAGCACTATTTACAATTTATACGCCTGGTCACCTAGTGTGTGATTTGCTGTCAGCCTGTCAATCACAACTCTTGTGATGAGAAATTGGAGACCCTCACTTAGCTCAACAAGTGCTGGTTGCGGAGCAAAACGACAAGACATCCTATAGTTTTGTGAGCTAATTTCGCTTACAAAGCCAAATAGTTTATGTTAATGGATGGAGACACCGAATTATAATAAAATGAGATTCAGTGAAACCCTCTTTTGTCTGGAGATATATTCGCCTGGCTTAGAGGGCTGAGTTTTAGATAGAAGTTGCTGCCGAGGAGCATATTTGCTCTTGTGGGTTTTTTCATTATGATGGAGATCAAGGATCAAGTGATAATTGTCCCAAATTTACTGGAGAGCATTAAAAAAAAAAAACTCACATCAGGGGAGAAAGTCAGATTGTTCTCAGTGAGCCGTGCGTCTTTTAATTGATCACTTTGCCCAACCAGCAACATCCCGTCAGTCATTAGAACTGCTCCAGTTAGTTCACAGAAATATAGACAATATAAGCAGGTTTTTGGAAGTTCTGGTGCGGGGATTTCGCTGAAGTCTCTGGTGACCAGACGCCCCTAAGCTTCAGCTCGCCAAGCTTTCTCCATACTGATGAATGCGTTTCATTGTCTCCTGAATAATACACAGAGTGAATATGAAAAGACTGCATTTGAAGACGAGAGTGCGGTATATATTCAAAATTTAGTTATTCTGAGCATTGTGCATATTGGAAATCTGTCATCACAGCTACACGTGAGATATTATACATACAACGCTCAGAATCAAAGCGTGGGTACTCAGTGCTTATACTGCTGGGTTTTTGTTTTTTTTTTGTTTTTTTTTATGATGAGCGTTTCTCCAGGAGATCTCCTTTTTGTTTTAAAATATCGTAATTTACTCTCATAGTGTACTAGTGCTCCTGTTTGCCTGCATTGTAGACTTCAACCTCTGGTAGTGATTTTCCATTTCTCCCAGAGTGACTTCAGCCACCCCTTGAGATGGGCCATGAACTTGCACTATCCAGCGGTTTGTGTTTCATGTGGGAGGAGAGAGAGTGGTAGTAATAGCAAAGAGCAAAGAGCGTGAGTTTCTGGTCCGTCGAGGCTACTGTCAGTGGAGGAATTGGCATCTCTGCCTCACTGTGATTGCTGAACATCAGCACAACACGGTGAGCAGGCGAGCCCTTGATCTTTGATTCTGACAGAAAACAACCACTGACTTTTAATATTACTGTATGACTAAGCTTGGCATGCCGTGTTTGTAGTGTGCGGCAAAACTATAAGTATGTAGACATGGAAAAATGAATATGTTCAGTACGTGCCCCTCCAGCAAACTGCGATTGTAAACAAGAGACTCCAACCAGGTTCAGTGTTATGTTTTAAAGATTCAAAGATTTGAAGTGTTTTATTGTCGCATACACTGCAGAGAAATGCGTTTCTGCGTGCGATGAAGTCCTGATTTTGTTGCTCGCGAGAATGATAAAAGAAGAAGTCATAAAAATTAGATGAAAATAAAGCCACGCAAAAAACACAAAAGTGCATAAATGAAAGGCAATTTAAAGGCAACATTTGAAAACTACAATAGAAATATAAACGATATACAAACATAACTAAGAAGAAAAAAAAACCAGTTGAAAGGGAATGTTCACATAATAGAGCGCAGTGTGTGCCACATTAGCAGTGAGTTCAATACAAATCATAAGTCAGTGTGAAATTATATACACGAGCACAATGAGAAAAGGTAAATGAGGTAGATCTATGATTATAGACTCCCATCGGCTGTTTGAGAGTTTGATGGCAGTGGGAAAGAATGATCTTTAGCACAGCGGTTCCCCGAACTTTTTTTCCTGGAGCCTGTCCAGACTGCCCTCAAGACAGGCTTTGGACCCCCCCTTTGTGATCTCTGATTTGCCAAAACAATACAGTGACATCAAACAGCTGGCGAACAGACAGACGGACACGCACGTACTTTCACACCAGCCCTTCACAGGGCAAACACACAGAGACACACAATCACACGTACAGATCCACGCCTATGTGTAATTCAGGGTCACCAATTAACTTCAAAAATATGTTCATGGAACGAGAAGAAACCAGAGCATCCGGAAAAAAGATTCTCAAACGACATTCTCACTATGAAGCAAGAGAGCTATTCCCTCCTCCACTCCGCCCCCACACACACCGACTCTCAACAACATTAAAAAGCAGGACCCTTGAAGATTTTGTAAACCGGAGTTTAGCAGGTATGCTCTAATCTCCAGAAGGTGAGTTACCAAGGTTTTTATTCCTCTTGTGCGAATCAAAATTTGACAACCTCTGAGCAAGAAAAGCCTCCCAGGCTGAGAGCTGCAGCTAACATACTGTATAACTGACAGCGGCTGGATATATGTACGTCTCACTGATAATCCAGAAGTATAGAAATGCGTGAATGCTCACTCAGCGTTCATAGATGGTGATTATGTACACTCATAAAGTAAAATAAATATATATTTTAATTATATCATTTCCTTTTATTCCTAAAGAACACAAGCATTTCGTGGTAATCGCCCATCCCTACATTAGCACCGAACAAACACACTCATATAGAAATAATACAGAAGTAATACGTCTGATCCTCATTATGTCATGCCATATTATCCGTCCCAACACATAATTAAATATAAGTGGTTTTAAACATTGCGTTAGCTCAACAGTAAAGAAATCCTGCAGGAAAACACATATTTCAGTGGCAGGGTGTGAATGCCACTGACTTTATTGACATTTAATTCTTTAATCAGATGTACTGAGACACACAGAGAATGGAGCCAAAGTCCAGCTCAAAATAGAAGACGAATCGGTATTACTTCCAAATGATCGGTCAAACTCTGCAAATGGTTAAAGGACTGTAATTTCACAACCTTTTACTGGACGCTATTTTTACTTATAGAACACCTGTGATGGTTGTGGTGACTTTATCTTCTTATTATTTCCCTTTGCTCTGCTGGGCAGTGTCAACTAAAATAATGCTTTGTTTTACAAGACAGTGTAACACTTTTTTTTTTTTTTTTCTTCCATTGCATGGATGGCTATTTATTGTGCTGAGAGGATTAAAGATACAGTGTGAGCAGCCAGCTGAAAATAATGGATATTACTGTTACCTGTCAGTGGACTTTTAGAATAGAGTCGATATTAATGCAATTACTGTGGCTCAGCTGTTCAACTACAAAGCATTTAGTATGACTTGAAATAACAACATGTATAACTGTATCATTATTTTTTCATTATAATAATTATTAGTATGTTAATAATATATTATATTTATTATATTTTTATGTAGAATTAGCTTTAGTGGTGAAACTTCTCTGTTCTGTCTATTAACAATACACATGAAAGGTGGGAATCCTGAGCCAGTGCCAATTTATTCCTGATAACACTCTGTGATGTTTTTCTGAATGTCCTCAGTCAAAAGTCAATCTGCTGCATGCTTCAACTGTTTAGTAGTGTTTCAGGTTTCAACCGTTTTCAACCCGTGAAGAGTTAGAGGAGAGGATTAACATAGCTGTCAAATGTGAGAGTGGTATCAGTCTTCTCATCCGACTCCCCTCCTCTAATAGCTCAGCAACCACCTTTTTGCATCGGGGCTATCGCATCACGATTGTCTCTGTAGCTTTCACTGTCTTTTCAAAAAGCTTTTAACCAGTAAGTACCATATAGTGTTTATCATGACTGAGCCGAAAATGAAGCTCGCAGTCGCCAGCGAGGGGATCTCCACTGCTAAAAGCCGGCTCGGTCAGTGACAGTGATGATTCGGGGAGTCGTGCTCTTGGCCATGAAGTAGTCTATGTGGTCTGCAGCACTGTGGGGTTCTGCACTGGTTTTTCCACGGATTAAACAAACGAGAGCTGAGAGTTAAATGATGACCTTTAGCGGAGTTGCTTGGTGGATTATTGCCTTTGCATAGAGCCAAGGTTTATATTTAGCATACAGATATACTATTGATCCTATTATCTAACACGCTGGAACAAAGCAAAGACGCTCATTTTCCTTTTAAGGGTTTGTCTGCGTGCTCTAAACAATACTAATAAACATGATCAGTGAATATACTCTTTGTATTTTAATGCAATATTAACCGATCATGTGGTGACGTTATGTTCGAGCTACACATGCAGAAGGTTTCATGTTGAATCCTCCCCCCTGGTGAATACTATGCTATTTTCATCAGTCCTTTCCTGTCTGAGAATTGTTTTTCTATCTGATCACATAAGGTGAAACATGGCCGCGGGCAAGTTTCTTCATTACAGCTGGCGACGACAAGAAAAGTGCTGCTCTAATACACAACATGCACTTTGCATTGACTGAGAAAGACATATGTTTTCCTGAACTGTACACGTTGCTGCCGTCTAGTCAGACGCTGATTCACCCACCTTTACTTCGTTCCCTTCACTGCTCTCAGTGGCTCTTACACTGCTATTAATTTCCCAGTTAAGAAAATTACAGTCACTTTAATTGTGTTGGACTAATGTTTTTTTTTTTTTTTTTGTGTGTTTTTTTTTCAAACAACACTGACATCAGAGAGTTAGGTATTCATCATATCAGGGAATATACAGTAAGTGGGTGTGACCGCATAATCCTGCTCTTGATGGTGACAATGACTCTAAGCTATACATGCTGCTGCTTTAGAGTTATCAGAATGGACTCCTTTTTTTGCAGCAGCAGCAGCTGTGGAGCTAAACCCCGCTTCCATCTGTGTTACCCTTTGATTTTACTGTGCAAACCCTGGCTCTAAAAGCACAAGGCAGCGCCCAGAAATCCCAGTTCCTGAGCTTCAAACAGGCCAGCAGTAAGTCAACAGGTGATATCATTGTCATATTATTTTCTGCAGTCCATGGGCAGCGCTAATGTGGCTTTGTCAGAGTAATAACAACCCTGGTAAATGAATGAATTCAATTACTGTGGCACAGATTTTGAGCACTACAATAGTGATACTGCTGGGCTTTATGAATATGGCCCACTGTGTGCTTCCATTTGGTGAATGCTTTAATGCTCTTGGACATCAGAGGTGTATAACAGCACAAAAAAAACATAATGCACTTCTACGTGGTTCCTCCAGCCCCATAAACCGCTGCCGTCCGCTCCCCGGGTAAACATTTGGAAACGGCTTCCAAACTGCCAGCCTCACCCACACAACCGAGGATCAGGAAATTTTTCATGGAGCAAAGCAAAACGGAAATTCACAATGACATTCAGGCTAATCTACACCCACCTTACCTCATTCTACTCTGGCTGTCTAAGAAAAGCCCGGTACACTAAATTTGCTGAAGTGAGAGGAGGCAGAGATGAAAAAAAAAAAAAAAAAAAAGAAGAAAAAAGTAATGCCTGGGTTCTGTCCTTTTTTGATGCATTGTCCCATGATGCTGCAGTCAAATGTGCGAGGTGAAGTCTGACAAAAAGAAAAAAAAAAAAGAAAAAAAAGAAAGTGGATTTCACACGTACAATAGTTTATGCAGCCTATTTACTGAAAGGTGCATTAATTACAACCATGCACAAAAACTTGAACGTTCAGCTTTCTCCAGTTCAGCTCCTGATTTATTAAGACCACTTATGCAAATCAAGTCAATTGCAATTTTCCAATTAGAATACCTGAGGCGCAACCGTAGTCCCACATGCCACAACAGAGCTCCCAAAACAGCAGACAATGCAGATGACAGAGAAAACTGCAGCTGTGCTAGAGGCCAGGAGATCAGGGGCTGCCAGAAGTTTTAAACGCCGGTACGGTGTGATCCAAGATTTCAAATTGTTTTGTTTATTTCGTCAAGCTGCGATAATATAATGTGTCCTGGCAATCTATTAGTTCTTTCAATCTCATCGTCTGACATTTGAAATAAATATACTCTGCATAATTATGCACATTTTTATTTATTTATTTTTTTTCTGTTTGGGAAATCAACAGGGGTGATCCAATTCAATAATCTCCATTTTTCACCCTGCCACTGTCACTCAACAAAACGCATCTCATTTGGCCTAAATTTGCTAAAAGCCTCGTGCCAGGTATCTGACTCATTTTACACACGCGCAGGTTCGCGGACCAGGATTTCTGTCCCATCGGCACTGAGACCTCGGCAATCATTCAGTGGATTTGTTAGTCACTCGCTAGCGTAGTAACAGGTTGGCACCGACCTGCACCAGTCCTGTGAGGTGCTCCAGCACGCCCTCCATGGGAAGCTGCAGCAGGTGATTGTTTCTCAAGTTGAGGCGAGCCAGATTGACTCTGGAGAACACGCCGAGGGGGAGACTTCGCAGGAGGTTGGCATTCAGGAACAACAACTGGAGCGACGGCATGGAGTCGAAGGTGCCAGGATCTACTTCACGGATTTCATTGTACTCAAAATAGAGGAACCTGCACAGACGGGAGAGGAGACTGTCACCGTGTCTGTATGCAGAGAGACTAAAGATAGACTGTGCAACAAGAAACACAAATGGGCCATCCTTAAAATAAAGGGAAACTGCATTATGTTCACATTTTAGGATAAATCAACACTTAGAATGCACGTATCATGAGATCATAGGTTTAACTGCTTATAAATAATTATACTTTAGAGAATGCATTTCTTTTTTCTTTTTTTTTTTTACATTTTCAGTTATTCTACATTTAATATAAGTTCTCTGAGGGTCTGTTACCTCTCCTGTATTCCTGCATGACAAAATCACCAATTATTATTCATGTTTCGAAGTCATACCAGAAATTTGATTTAATCTTCCCGTTTCCAGCTCTGAGCATTATAAGCTGATCGCTATCAAATGACATTGTGTAATTTTACACTGATGACTCTCTTTGCTGGCCTTAACATGCCTGATTAGTATGTTAAATCATTTTAATTTTTAAATAAAAGCTTGAATTTCTAAGTTCCTTTGTAAAAAAAAAAAAAAAAAAATAGAAGGAAATTCTGAGGCATAAAACTGGACCATTTTCCATGCGTGCTAGTCATCCGATATACTTCTTTTGTTGAAGTAAGTGGTGAATCTTGTTTAAATTAGGAATACCACTCTCCCACCATTAAGTCACTAACAAAGGCTAACGAGAGGTTAAGCGCTAGACATGTTGAATGTCCAGAGAGGATTTATTATTGATTAATAGTCAGAACAATGGCTCCGTAGATTTTCTGAACCTTATCATGAGATATGGAGACTGTAAAGCTGAAAACCAAAAGCTAATTAATGCTCTGAACATGATGATATCATGGCACAATGCTTTTTATTCATTGGACAGCGAAGCATGAATGGCAATCTGTTGTCTCTATTCAGGTTTAATTCCCTGAATAAATATAATAAGTTATCATATATATGAATTATTTGTGGGTGTAATTATCATTTTGAGATTAATCTGACAGTGACGTGCATATGCATCCTTGTGATGATTCTCCTTTATCTTTATTTTAAGCCTTTTTTTTCTCCCCCCCAAAAAAACCAAAACATCCCTGGCATCAGGCAGCTCTTTTATCAACACCTCTAGATGCAAATACAAAAAAACCCACAAAAAAAAAAAAAAAAAACAACCAAAAACAGTCATTTTAACGTTGTCAGTCACACCAGGCTCACACCTCTACTGAAGCATGCTCCCCGGCAGCGTGAATAACAAATGACACTCTTAGAAGAGAATGGGCACCTTTTATTTCAATCAAAACTCCAACATAATGGTAATCAAAATGTTCTGCTCTGTGCTTTGCCCGTGCAAAAGTAAAATTAATTTCCATGTACTTGTTTACTACAAATCTCTAAATATCTAAAAAGACATGACATTGCAGATTACGATTGTGCCTTCGGTGCAGTCATGGGTGGAATTTCACAAAAGAGAACCATCCTACCTTAGATTCTGCAGCCCCAGAAACATGTGAGGGCTCAGTCTTTCCAGGTTGTTGCCATTCAGGTAGAGGCTCCTCAGGGTTGTCAGGCTCGAAAAGGCCCCCTCCTGGAGGTAGGAGATCCGGTTGTTCCCCAGGTGAAGCAGGTCGAGGCTGGAGAAATTCCAGAAGTCTGTGCGGTAGATCCTCTGGATTAGGTTTCCACTCAGGTAGAGCTTGCGGCCGTTGAGAGGCCGAGGCGTGAGCTGGGACACATTGAGGAAGCCGTTCTCCTTGCAGTTCACTGTGAGATCCAGGTCTGTGATGTGCAGGTTGCAGGTGCAGCCCAGAGGGCAGATGATTGGGATGGGGGGTCGGGTTTGGTAGCCAGCCACAGGGGGATTGTTGGGCATCAGACTGCGTGGTGTCGGGGATATTCTGGAGGGCCGGGGCTTTTTAGTCGGTCTGGGGTGCCTCTCCCTGTCCTTTCGCTCTGCTGAGGAAGAAGACGATGAAGTGGAGGACGTGTGAGTGTTCTGGCGTGAGCCGTGCACCATCGAGGAGGGTTTAGTTGGCCTGACTCGCCCGGGATGGGAGTTGGGTTTAGAGTTAGGTGGGATATGCTGAGGCTGTGATCCTGGCGATGGACCACCTCCCTCCGCTTGTAGCTCTTTATCCGGCAGGTCAGCGCAGAGCTCCTTGCGAGGGATTTCCCTCAGGTCTTTGCCATGAAGGTGGAATGGATATTCGCAGGTAACATCCCCGACTACGGCAGTGTATGGGATCTGACCCAGCCACTGCTGGAGCTGCACTGCCTCGCAGCCACAGTTCCAGGGATTCTCCTCCAGCTGCAGCTCCATCAGGGAGCGCCCAACGTACTCCAGAGTCCCAGCATATGCCAGGCTCTTCAGACGGTTTCCCCGAAGGTCCAGATGAGTCAGAGACACAGATCTGGTGCAGGAGGAGGAGGAGGAGGAGGAGGATAGTTAGCTAGGTTAGATAAAAGGACAACGTGATAGTAGAGAGAAAAGGTTCACACATTCCACGGCAGAAAAAAAAAAAAAATCAGCTTTTTTTTTTTTTTTTTTATGACTACTTTGCATTTTTTCCATAAAATGAGATAGCATGCCAAAAAAATATTAATTCAGCAGTGAGTAATTGTGTCTGACATTGATAATTCTGCAGATCAGTACTGGTATAATTCAAAAAGTTGCAGTTAAATAATCACAATCTAACCTGAACAGATGAGCAGGCAAGACAGGGATCAGGTTGTCATTCAGGATGAGAACTCGCAGCTTGTAGAGGAACCTCAGAGCACCGCTGTCAATTCGTTTGATCACATTGTAGTCAGCCTGCAGGTAGGAAAGAGGAAAAGTGATGAACATGTAATTGCTCAAATTGAAAAGGAGACTGAAATGAAAACGTTGGCACTATCTACTTTTTGGAGAAAAAAAAATAAAAGTGCATCAAATTATTGGGAAAAAAAAAATAGTAGTCAACCAGGCCATCTTTTAGATCAGACGTGGGCAACTGGTGGCTCGTGGACCACGTGAGGTCTTTGCCCCACTCTTAAAACCCAGTCATTTTTTGCCATATTAGATATTAATTGTGATTATGCTCTAATTACAACATCACACAACCATTCTTTAAAGTAAAACCATATCCAATGCAAACATCCTCATACCATTAACATTTAGCAT
>OMNM01049803.1:0-10639 GCA_900302745.1 Parablennius parvicornis | reverse complement strand
GTTTGTATTTTATGGACACCACTTCATTAACTACTGCAAGTACTCACAGAGACCAGCTATGAGTACTTTACTTTACAAATTGCATTTCTTTCCCCCATTTGACGTTAATTATTGACGCTAACGCAGTTTTCTTTTTGTTTTTTTTTTACCCCCCCTGACTCTTGAGCATTGACTGTGCTTCTCTAAAACATGACATGACTTTTCTCTCTCATATAACCACGGTCAGACGGTGCTTTTGTTCCTCCGACATCTGCTCTGTTGCAGCCGCGTCATAGTGTCATGTTTAATGAATGAAGTGAAACACGATCTGATGACACGTAGAACAATATTTTTTTAAGCTTTAAGCGTACCTCCTGTCTGTCTTGATTTCCTCTGAACAACTTGACTCGTCTGCTTCAAAAAAAAAAAGAAAAAAAAAGATTTGAGTCCATTACGGTGCCTTTTGAGAGACCGTATGCTTGAATGTGAAAAATTAGAGAAAATAAAGGATGTTTGAGTTTAATTAGGAGCTTATGATTTATTTTAATCTCAATTACACTTGTCATGAATTCAAAATTAGAAATTAAATGATCGCCTCATTTACACGACAACGTTTAAAATGAAAACGGAAATACCTCCATTGTGTTTTGGGCGTCGGAGCCACTGAAAAGTGAAAACGCTTCAATGTATTCATTATGTTTTGAAGCATTCTAACTTTCTACACAAGCCTACTGATAAATAAACCAATAATTCCCCTTCCTTCTGCTGGAAATGATTGTGAAATGAGTCTTCTTCTGCTAGCAGTCGACTCATTGCCACATGCTGTTTCCTCAGGGACGTGAAGCCGGATAACATGTTGCTGGACAAAGCGGGCCACCTAAAGCTGGCGGATTTTGGGACCTGCATGAAAATGAACAAGGTATCAAACCCGCTTTGCTTCAGTGTTTGTGTGTTTCTCACCACGGCGATTGAAACCCGCGCGTGTGATTGACGTGTGCGGATCGTTCCCAGGACGGCATGGTACGATGCGACACGGCTGTAGGAACTCCCGACTACATTTCACCCGAGGTACTGAAATCTCAAGGAGGAGACGGGTATTACGGCAGAGAGTGCGACTGGTGGTCGGTGGGGGTGTTCCTGTACGAAATGCTCGTCGGTGAGTGTCGATGCCAACATTTCCCAAAAGTTGAATTGCTGCAAATTGCACATCTAACGCGTCAAGTTGTCCTTTTCCCTTGTCCCGCTCGCAGGCGACACTCCTTTCTATGCAGACTCGCTCGTGGGGACCTACAGCAAGATCATGAACCACAAGAACGCCCTGATGTTCCCCGACGACAGCGACATCTCCAACGACGCCAAGAATCTCATCTGCGCTTTCCTGACGGACAGGTGAGCGGAAAACAGGGGGCCGATGGAATCCAAATCAAAAGAAGGAAAAAAAAAACAAAAAAAAAACATGCAACTTTTTGATCATAATTGTACAAATACAAAACAAACTTTGCTGTAATTTCAATTTATTAGACAAAAAAGATTTTCTAAGAAATTATGTGAGGTTCTAAAAGACAATGTTTTCAAGTGAAAGAGAAACTGTGCTGTTATTCAAACGAGTCACTAGTTGATAGTGGAGGAAATATTGAAAGGCAGAAATTTCACAATGAGTTGCTTGTGGATGTTATTGAAGTGATTTTGGTTGTATGAGCACGGCCTTTAGGCACTTTGAGTCGCTGACTAGTTAATAGAGAGAAATCGAAAGACGTTGTTTGTAATTAGGTTAGTGAGTGTTTTCACGGCTTTCTGTCCAACAGATTAATAAGTAATACTAGAATCTTTCCCCTTTTAGCCCATTATATGATCGTAGAATAGAATACAATAGAATTACTTTAAGAGATTTTATTGATGTGAAACTTTGCCTGTTGCTTTTAAAAAGGTGATTACCAGCAACTGGTACACATCTGAACATCATTGCCTTTAACAGTGGATGGAAGTAGTTAAAGGACTATTCATGATGGAAAAGAAGATTTTCTCTCTCAGAATAGAACTAAAGTTTTCGAAAAATAGATGGCTTTTACTTCAGAGGAAGAGGATGCTGCCTCCTTAAGACATTTAATTTATTTTAATATGAATGCATGTGTAACCCTGCCGTGTTCTATTTGATGTATATAATGTCAAACATTTGTAATTGAAAATTAAGAGTTTTAACAAAAAAGAAAAACTTTTATTAATCCCATAGGGGAAAATCCTTGAATAAATCTTTCTGTGTTTGTTGAATAGAATTAGCATCATTATGTTGTATGAATTTATTCTTCTTTAAATATGACACAGTCTTGCAATTTATCCAGAAATAGAATAGTAGTCCGAATTGTTCATGATGCCTCTACAGAGAAAAAGTTTAGTTTGTCTTCTGTGAAGAGTCTTTTGTAAAGTGTCGTCCTCCCGCCTTCTACAGGGAAGTTCGACTCGGCCGTAACGGCGTGGATGAAATCAAGAGGCATCCTTTCTTCAAGAACGACCAGTGGACCTGGGAGAACATCAGAGAGAGTAAGGAGCTTCTCACTCCTCCCGTCTGCTGCTGCCGCCACCACGCAGCCACTGATCGTGTTTTCCATTTGACCTACTGCGGACAGTTGCAGGAAATTCTTGTAGACGAGCCATTCATTCGGCATCCTCTCCAAGACGCAACGTGATTCCTGCCCCGGAGTAATGACCGGGCCAACAATGGGATGTAGTTCCAGCGCTAATGCGCCGAGACGGAGATTTAGAAATGTGTGGAGGAATCCAGTCGCTGCAGTCAGGTCTCCGGTGTCTCTCCACTTTAATGCTCCGCCAGGCCCCCGAGTCAGCGCTTCTGTGTTGGCCGCCCCGTGCGGTTTCACAGGCGGATCTGCTCTGCAAGCTGGCTGCTTTCCCTCCTTTTAAAATAGAGCCGTCACCCTGATCAACTCCCAAGTCCTCAGTTTGAGAACCCAAAGTAGTCTTCCTCCAAATACTGCCTGGACAGATGAAATCAAATGTTCAAAACGATACGAGTGCTGAATAAACTACAGGGGGCCACATAGAGCGCATTTGGATCACAACGAGGCCTGGCAAGGAAATAATAACATTATACAATAGAAATAACTGAACCTCTGTTTTACTGTGATATATCATTAATAAGTTCACAGTTAATCAACTCTCCTTTTACAACGCATGACAAACCTGACATTTGAAGAAAACAACTACAGTTTCAACATTCTGCTTAAGTTCCGATGTGCTTCACAGCTTACACAGCACAGTCTTTTTTTTAAAGTATTTACATCTTCAAATGCGTAAAACATTTGTCCACATGGAACTCAAGGACATAGCAGGTTAGTTCATATCGTGATCAGAATAACTTCAAATTCTAGAAATGATTATTAATGCTGACACGTCTACATCCGTGTCATAATCCTGATCAACTGAACTGATTCTCCACATAATACGGACAGAAGTGTGCCCCTGGTGGTCAAATAAATAGATCTGCCGTTAATGTCATAATTTCTCTCAGCTGGAAATTAAATTTCATCTGGCAGGCGGATTAGAAATGTGACATGAAGGATTCAAGTCAATCTGGCCAGGGGTCTGCAACTTTTCTAACCATGGAGACATTTTTTAAAACTCTTTCACTCAATAAAACATATTTAATTTTACACAGCTGATAAACGTTTTGGAATTTTGCCACTTTTTTTTCCGAAACTGTAGTTTCTATTGCATTTTTTAAATTTAAGGAGTGCCCAGCTCACATTTTCTTAATATTTCTAGTTGCTTAGCCTTTCAAAATGTTCTATTATTTGCTAAAAACATACAAATAAAACTGCGCACATAACAGTGAAGGTGAATGAGTTTGCACGCAAACTAAAAGCTGTATATTGTGATCACTGAAGCGTTTCTTTATTTGCAGTAATCTGTTATTAGGTGTGGCTGAATTCTTCAGCTGCAGTGAAACAGCTGCTGTCAGGTGACGTGCTAAGATGTAACACACATCGACCAGTCAAGCATTCTCTTATTCACATGTCACATTTCTCACTTCAATCCCACAGTCTGCGGTACAATAGCTGCCTTAGTTGGGTTTTTTTAAAAGCTATTTTTTTCAGCTATTCTAGTGTCATATTTGGCATATATACATGGAGCCGGTACAACGGGCACTTGGGTTATCAGTTCTTGATAAGAAAGTGTTAAAAAAAAAAAAAAAAGCTCTAACAGGAGTAATCTGACAGTGTTTGTTGGATTTTAACAGCCTGGCAGAGACATTGTGCTCCAGCTGAAGGCGATCCAGGGATGTTTTTTTCAGAAATGTGAAAGGGAATTGCAAAAATCCGGATGTGATGGCACAGAGACGTGATTATAATTATTCCCCCTTCAGCATGTTGCACAGCACATCTGAGTTTTGCTGTATTTTGTAACATCAAAAAGTATAAATCCATCAAGGCACTTGTATACCTTGTGTATACTTTTTCAGATGAGTATGCGTATTGGACTTGAGGGTTCCAATACAGCTGGAGATGGTTCTGATACCCCATTTTGAAATCGATGTCGTCTTCATGGAGGGCCACGAGTTGGCACTGTTGTTTGTTTTTGTAATAAAACCAAACGTGCATGCAGAGGGACAATACACTATGAACATTAACAATGACAAGTCCACAGTATTGACAAGCATTGAAGTTGGATTGTTATTATGAGAGACTCTTAACTTTAAAACTACCAAGTTTATCGTCCAGTTTTCAATCGCTGGCAGAAATAACACACACCAAGGGTTTTCCGATACTAAAACTTTGTTTCCAGTAACTGAATTTCCTTAATCCCTAACATTGCATTTATTTTAGTCAATCACTCAGTATATTGATCTAATTCCATCACACACTCCGGTTCTGAAATTCTAAGTTTGCACAGGTCAGTACCCTCCTTTTTAAAATGTTTAGAGAAAAGTAATCTACCACCAGTGACATTGAAAATCAGAAGAACTACCAGGAAGTAAATGAGCAGAACTGCTCCTCAAGCTGAAAGTGCAGCGTGTTAGTGTTCATTTAATGATCCCATATTCCCAAGACATGGAGAAAAAATAACGTCTTGCGGTGTGATATGATTTAGTGCGTTGAATGAAGTGGCCGCTCTCTCTGTGCCTCGTGCAGCGGCGGCACCCGTCGTGCCCGAGCTGAGCAGCGACGTCGACACGAGCAACTTCGACGACATCGAGGAAGACCGGGGGGAGGAGGAGACCTTCCCCATCCCGAAGGCCTTCGTGGGAAACCAGCTTCCCTTTGTGGGGTTCACCTACTACAGCAACCAGCAGTGAGCCCGCCACACTCTGATACACACTCACTCGGTGTTTGTAGCTCAGCATCGGTTGCTGCAGTTGAAATGTTGTTTTTGCAGCCCCCTGCGCGGCTCCTCCTCCACAAAGACCAGCGACAAGCGCAGCAGCTCCACAAAAGAAGACAAGAGTCATGTGAGTAGAAATCTTTTTTTTTTTGAGAGAGCGAGAGACTGGAGCGCGACCGCCAAGCTCCCCATCTTATCTGATGAAATCGAATGTGTGTGTCCAGCTGGAGAACATGCAGAAACGAATCTACCAGCTGGAGGAGCAGCTCCACAGCGAAATGCAGCTGAAGGACGAGTTGGAGCAGAAATGCAGGTATGATATCGGACAAACCACCATCAGTCAGACTGAAATAGCTGTGATCCTGTGTGAACAAAGGAAACCACTTAGAAACAGCTTGAAATAGCTGTAATTCCAAAAGTAGCTTAAAATGGATTAAGTAGTTAAAACAACCAGGAAAAAAAAAAAAAAATCCTCTAAAAATGTCCACAAAAGTCAAAACATCTACAAACGTCATGCAATGTTGACCATTCTCAATTTTGCATGAACTTTCATTAAAAACTAAAATGCAGTTTTGATTTTTGTTCCAAGCTATTCAACTTTATAAGCTGTGCTTACCTCATTTTAAAGGTTGAATATATTTTGTGGCTCTAGATGAGTTTTATTTTGGTCGAATACAACAAGAAAAACATGCTTTTGCCTGTTTTAACGATGCAAACAACATAAGAAAGACCCTTACGGGGCAGAGAGCGAATCAAGACCAAGACTTCAAGACTCTTTGACCCACCCTGTAAAACACTGAATTAGAAAAGTCTTTTTGTCATCGTTCATGACAACAAAATAATAAGTGCCCTTTGAGCTTTTGCCGCATTATAAATACACACGTCCACACGTCCACACACTGACAGAAACAACCGTCTTCACCTCTGATGATTACAAACAGAAGCGGTGGCGCTCACTTGCCAGTAATCTAATGAATGCTTTTGTGTTTCTGTTCTCTCCAGGACATCCAACACCAAAATCGAGAAGATTCTGAAAGAACTGGATGAAGAGGTTTGAGTCTTTTTAGCTTCTCCTGGTTCTTCTCTGAAGCGTTTAGGTTTGGACGATACTGCGTGGCGTTGCCGAGAGGCAAAAAGAAAGTGAAATGAATGAGCGTTTGAACGTCAGCGGTTAGATTGTGGCGGCGTTTGTTCCACATCACAGCTGCTCCGTTGCTTCTCGCCACAGGCCAACCTACGGAAAAGTGCCGAGGCCAGCATGTCTTTGCTGGAGAAAGACAAGATCATGCTGCAGCACCGATTCACCGAGTACCAAAGAAAAGCCGACCAGGAGGCGGAGAAGAGGCGCAATCTGGAGAACGAAGGTAATGAAGTGCCGCTGACATTCGATTTAGACACTTGGCAATTAAATTGCGATTGCGGGGGTGGGAGGTTGCAGATGCGGACAAATCGCAGTGGAGCGGCACGGCAGCGTGCTCTTCCTCCCGGTATCATTAGATCTGCTCGGGTCATGTGCTCTCAAATGGATTACTCGCTATCCTGGTGGGAGCTTCAGCCTCCTGCACTCTTTGAGTTCTCCATGACGGTCACACACGGCCTCTCTGACGTTTTTAATGGCTTGCTGCAGGATTTGGCTGCACGTGACTTCAGCATGGTGCTCCAAATCAATGATTCCCAACCTTTCTCAATTTTTTTTTTTTTTTTTTTTTTTACCATTGTCAACCGAGGCAACCCTTCACCACATCCGATACATAAACAACAACAATAAAATGGTTGAAGGAACTTCATATGCACATGATATGTAAAATACAGTATCTCTGTGATATTCTGTGTCGTTCCTTTCCTCTCTTTGGGTTTACACGCCGCCTCGGGGTGTTTAGTGCTTGTTCAAACTTTGGATTTGCAATTTTTTTTTTTCCTCCACAAAAGATGCATTCAGCTTTAACTTTGCCCGTCTCTTCAATGAAGCCATATTCTGTCTGTCTCTTGGTACACTCGAAATTTTTTTGGAGTATTTTGTCTTCGACGTGCCACAGTTTATTCTCCTGCTGATTGACTTTACAAGCTTACCTTTGTGTACATAGTAGAATTAGATAGTTAATATTACCTGTTTTAATGTAAGTGCTTAAAGCTAGTAGTTTTGTGTCCCAGATTAATTAAACGCTGGCAAAAGAAAGTTTTGAACGCTGGCAAAAAAAGTTGTACCCCATTAAAATCAATAGTGTTTTGTGACCGCCCATAAATATTTGGTTTTGAATCCTTGGTCATAATGGTCACCGTAATACAAAAAAAAGAAGAAAAGTTTTCCTTATTCTCACTGGAAAAAACTAAAGATTCAGCCATGCAGGCCACTAAGTACTATCGATCCCTCTAGATTTGAAAGAATTTGTCTTGTAGATGATGCAAACCGAATTCCTTCAATCAGAAATGTGTCCTATTAATGCCTTTTGTGTGTGTGTGTGTGTTTAGTGTCAACTTTGAAGGAGCAGCATGAAGATATGAAGAAAATCAGCCAGAATTCGCAGGCTTCCAACGACAAGATCGCCCAGCTGCAGAGTCAGGTACATCTCTGTCAGATCCTCCCAGACCAGCGAAGGGACCACGATCTGAACCTCCCCCTGCCTCCCTTTCCTTCTCCGTCGACAGCTGGAGGAGGCCAACGACCTGCTGCGGGCCGAGTCGGACACGGCCGCCAGGCTGCGCAAAAGCCACACGGAGATGTCCAAGTCCATGAGCCAGCTGGAGAGCCTGAACCGCGAGCTTCAGGAGAGGAGCCGGGCGGCGGACACGGAGAAGGCGCAGCTGGAGAAGGAGCTGGTGCACCTGCAGAGCAGCCTGGACTCGGAGCGCCGGAACTACAGCCAGGGCTCGGAGGAGATCAGGGAGCTGCAAGGTGGAGCTCGTCACATTGAGAAGCATTACAGCTTTATCATTTTTTTGTTTTTGAACTACTTCGGTCGGTCGTGTCGAATTAATTTTACATCCTGCAACTTAATTTCATCTTGAGTGCGTCAGACTGGTAAAATAGTGCTTTAATAACCTCTGAATTTAATCTTTAAAGTCTTTCATCGTGGTGGTTTCATTCAGAACAAGAACAGGTTTTTTAGGGAAAGCCTAATCAGATTGCTTATTAGCCACCTCCACTTCAAATTTCTGACCAATCGCACATTACTTTCCTCGTTGTTACTGTGGAGACGATGTGTCAAAAAAAAACATGACTTCACTTGTTAATCCGTATTCAAATGATCCTAATTTGAGTGATTCTGACGGGTTTGTCTTCTCTTCTCAGCGAGAATGGCCGGGCTACAAGAAGACAACAAACACCTGAAGCTCAGCCTCTCCAAGGTGGAGGCGGAGCGGAAGCAGTCGCAGGAGAGGAGCAACAACCTGGAGAAGGTACAGTCACAATCACAGAATCTTAACCTCCCATGAGTGTGAAAAATGAGCTAATTTTCGCCCCTTTCAGTTGCATAAATTCACGCTTCCTCGTTGTGTGATTTGGGGGAAAAAACATTTTTTTACAGGAAAAGAACAACCTGGAGATCGACCTGAACTACAAGCTGAAGACGCTGCAGCAGCGTCTGGAGCAGGAACAGACGGAACACAGGGTGACGCGCGCGCAGCTCACCGACAAATATGAGTCCATCGAAGAAGCCAAATCTGCCGCCATGACTGGTATGTCGGCGCTGTGTCGGAGCACGCCCTGCCCTCAAATTGCAATAAACAGCACTTGTGTGGGGGCTTCTCCTGCTTGGCGCCTCGTGGGAAGCACTTTAGCAAAACTCTGGGGGGTCAGGGTCGGATTCTTCCCTCCTCTGCATTGTTTTATCAAAACACATTTCTCAAACGAGTTCATTCTAAGTGCAGAAGTTTCAACCTTCAATCTGGAAAAACTTTACATCTTCTTAGTTTTTGGCTCTTTTAGCTTCATTTTCTTCAGTTTCTTTCACATTAATCATTATCCGCCTGCTTTTTTGTTTTTATATGATTAGAAGTCACCTCCAGGTGCTGCGAGGAATTCAGAGAGCATGAGCGAGCCAGCCAGCGTGTCGGGACATTTCCTCTTTGCATATTAAAGCTGCACTATGTGGCAGATTCTTTCACAGTGATTGACTGTCCAGGGGATATCTTACCTCCAACAGCCTCTCAGGCAAAATGAGTTAGTTTATTTTAAAAGGTGTCTGGCTTCTATTTTAAGAAAAGACAAGGCATTTTTATTACTTCATTTTCATATTGATGTGATTCATAATGTGTTTAGTTTTGTTTCAAACCTGGAGAATAATTTGTTAGGCGAATACATCATAGTCACAATAAGGCATGGAGGTGGCACCATCATGATGAATGGATGCTTTTAATGTGAAATGTAAAACACTGTTTTACATAAAGTCTTTCATGCAGGTTAATAAACTTAAAAGTGTTTCAGAAATGTTTTGCAATGACAATTAAAACCAACAGAACAAGGAAAACTTGCGCCGTACAGTGAAAAGATATTTGTTCCATTATTGTAAGAATATTTTGTTAATAATCTCAAAGGTTATTAAATGAAGTAGCTATTTCGGCAGATTTTGTGCAGTTTGCACAGTTGGCTTATTCCCTTCGTCAAGGATCATGGTTTTGCCATTTTAATACATTATTTATACTTCATTATATATAAAATGGCGAGAATGTTTATATTATTGTTTACTACACCCCCTGATAATAAAGGGAGGAAAAAGGTACCTGGCAACTGTATTAAAATAAAACTGTATTGAAAAGTAAAGGAAAAACTGACGTTAAAAAACGACACCAAATCATAGATTTTCATATTTATATTTTATTCTCATACAAAAAAAAAAGATAGCGATATCACTTTTTAAATAATGAGTACTAACATTTAGCTTGCGGTTTACATTTAACGTCCCCTAATATTCACCGGGGATCTTTTACGGGTATGCAGCGTCGGAATTGATAATATCGGTGCATCCCCTGGAATGATATATTATAAACAAAGTGTTACAAAGTTTATTTACAGGAATAAAAGGCAATAAAAACAATAGCTTACATCTAACCAGAAGGTGTTGATTGAATATGCCGTCCGTCCATCTTCTGAAAGTTCTGATCCGTCTTAGCATTGTCGGACACAAGACAAACACACTCTGGTTGGTAACTTCTGAAACTTCTCGTCCTGCAGCGGTCCAGCAGAAGATGTCTGAGGAGAACGGAGCGAGGATGAGAGCGGAGAGCCGGGTGGTGGAGGTGGAGAAGCAGTGCTCCATGTTGGAGTTTGACCTCAAGCAGTCGGTGCAGAAAATGGAGCAGCTGATGAAGCAGAAGGAGCGGCTGGAGG
>OMNM01049800.1:0-10583 GCA_900302745.1 Parablennius parvicornis | reverse complement strand
CAAGGCTGGATGTGCGAATTATTTGAACACACACACACACACACACACACACACACATGCTCAGTCACTCCCAGCCATCCTGTGGAACCAAGAACATAAATTAGACCCGGGCTCCCGAGAGCATACGACCGCAGGTGTTCACACATTTTTGGCACACGTGCACACACACACACACACACACACACCCACCCACACACACACACACACACACACACACACACACACACACACAAGCTGGCGCTCACTTTGGTTCACCCTTCAAATGATCCCCCTCAAGCTGCCAGACCCAAATAGATAAAGAAGCCCCAGCAGCACAGATTCAGGAGTCGTCCTCTTAGTCCCTCCGTCGTTTGTCTCACTTTCTGTTTCTGACTCCTGCTGGTGGCGTGGATGGAGGCGAGGCGGGATACTACAGGCATGCCATGGTGTGACTTTTCAAGGCTCGGGTTCCAGCTTATTCCAGGAAATGCAGCCGGTCACGAGGGCACAGTGGAGCCAAACCATGATGATGCCAAACTGCGCCTGTGGAGGAAGAGAGGTAGTGAGAGCACGAAGACCGTGGTCATGCTCGGTGTTTCGGGTTCCTGCAATCACTACACATGTCGGACAGTTGAGGAATGCTGCTCTTTGAGTCAACCAAGAAGGTCATGACAAAAGGTCAAAAGAAAAAAAAAAAACAAAAAAAAACAAATAAAAAGACATTCAGACATTCTGCTGCAACACAAGGTAAAAGATAGAAATTTAAATTATGTCGCTGGTGGTCACAGAGGGATCAGCTGGGGCGGTATCTACAGTATGAGTAATGTATAAGCACTGGTGCATACCTCATGCATTATTCAAGAATGTTCGGGGCAATAAAACGCCACCTGCCCCCTCCCAGTGCATAGCTGCAGTTGTACAAGTCGGCCCATGTCACCGCATACTTCTGCTGGGTGGTCATTGAGAAACACTCTTCCAAGAGCTGGAGCTCGGGGTCAAAACAAGCCGTCGCCGCTCAGCTTGTGATGCTCCTCTGTAATCAGACATTTAACACCACCTGACAGTCTTATCTGGAGGAGCATTCTCTGCGTTCTGCCACAGCAGCGTTACTCCTCCGGGGCCGACATGCCAAATTAATGTTCCTGTAAGGAGTCGTGGGGGGACCATCGTGAGGCGTTTCCTTTTGGGGCGACCCTTTGAGATGCTGAGTGTCTGAATATTGGTTTGTTTTTGATATATTAGTCTGGTTTGGCCTTGAATCCACGGCTATTTGATTGTGTCAGTCATCATCAAAGTGGACGTTGAATGAAAATGTCTTTGTCCCCGTTGAAAAATTGTGTCAAATACCACATGATTCATTCAGCAATTCATCCTGCATCCAACAGAAAAGTTCCAAGCCCCTCCCCTTTGGTCGTGGTGCACACAGAGCCTTATGGGTTTTCTCCACTGCACCGACAGGAGCACCTCCTTCACACGTCATCACTGACACATCGGTGCTTGTAATGTCTATTAAGTGAGACTGGCCGCTGAAAATGTCGAATGTGTCGGAAGAGTTTCAACTGAAAATGTGTAAATATACAGAATCACATCTCACGCTGACATTTGTTTCACCGGACCTGGAAATAGATTTTTTAATCTTTGCTTGCTTGACCGTCGATTGAGATTACAACTGAAATGAATGTCTGAGATTTATACAGACGAAGGAAGATAGATGGAGAATATGTACTAAAGGTTGTTGAAACATTTTTGTATTGACAAAACAAATGACTTTACAGCGACCTTTGAAAACATCGCAATCGCAGCTTCACCTGAAGGCCACATGAAACCCAAATGGACTGTGAACCAGCAGAACTCAACCATCTGCATGCATACGGCATCCAATCAGCGCTAAAGCATTAAGTTAAGCTTTATTTAAGACTGTTCCGTTGAAACGTTAGTTAATTACCTCGTCAAGTGGGCATCTCGCTGTGTTTTTGTTACACGTCAGTGTTTGTCTTCGTCTTTTGGGAGCCACTTAAAGTTCCTCTTTACAAGCCGGCACTTGACAGGAGACCCTGACGCTGACAGGAACCTTTGTTTCCCTGCAACAGAGCGGCGCGAACGCTTTGACTGTGTTGTGTTTAGAGAAGATTTCAATTTGGCTGCAGGTGAAGTCTCGTCTCCAGACAGCGATCGGGTTCGTTACTGGCACTAGAAAGCAGTTAGACACAATCCTCTTGTGGCAGGTTTGGACACGGCTGCGGTTTTAAAATCTCGACTAGCATTACAATCATGTTGTTAAGTGATTAACGTTTAATGTATCTGGTTCTGTTCCCAAAACAGTCTTGGAGACAGGTGAATGAGGAGGGAAAAAAAAAACCCGATGTCTTCAAACAAATTACAGACTCTGTGCTCTCAACTCTGGCCAATTATTCCAGGCATTTCAAAAATTTGGAGAAGATCATTTTTGTAATTTGTTTAAAGGCGGTTAAGCTCATTATTTACAGTCAAGAGAGAATGTATTATATGGTGTGGATGGATGTCTGCAGCTTGAGACCGGTTTAAAACTTATAAACCAAAGGAAATCAAATGAGGAAAATTAATGTAAATATAACTGTTTTCATAACTGAATATCTTGTTGCCTGAGTAGAAAGCACGCTGTTGCAGTGATCCCGTCACGGTAAATTTGCTTATCTTATTTGATGCTTACATTTGCTTCAATCAAGATTAGGAATGCACCGATACCACTTTTGTAAAGGATGAGTACTAACGTTTGGCTACTTGCCAATACCGAGTACTGACAGGAGTACTTATTAAACGCCTTTGAGCCAAACCCACACTCAATACACAAACAATGTGCGAGGCTGCGTTACCTCCACGCAGTATCTGTGTCAACGCTACACACCGCCTTGAAGGCTCCGGTATACGACTGCGTCTACAGTAAACAGTAGGCAATGCGTGGCGACAATCAATTCACTGATTTAGCTGCTGAGTTGTACGAACTAGATCTCGCTAGCGATCCAGTATCGTTATCGGGCTCCGATACCAACATAATTCACGGATCGGAAATTTCCGATCCAACCTTCTGAGATTTCTGGTCCACGATCCTCGTCTGTGTTTTACTGTCTGTTGAAATGACCACAAGGGATTCCCTGCTGGCTGCGCTGCTCGCTGCAAAATGTGGAATGGAATTCCTGAACGGAGTCGGATCTCAATGAGACGTGGAGTAATGAGTCCGGAAATCCATTCCACAGTTTGCAGCCAGCCAGCAGGCTAACATAGCAGCACTGTGGCTATCCAACTTTTCATGATGACATGTCGCTGTTTGGATGAATTTTATGCTCAAAACACTGCGAAGCAACACGGCAGTGTTGAACGCTGGTTCAATGTTTGAAACGCGGTTGTACAGCGAGGCGTCGCTCTGCAACCAGACGTCCCCGTTTTAAAACACCAGCTCGCCGAGGAGAACACCACTGAGCACGCTCCTCCACACTGTCAGCAGGCGATTCACACCTCCGTGAACCTGCCTCCTACTCCACCCTAAACTCCCTGAAAATAGTCCCAATGGTTTGTGCTGCGTCAGAGCTGGAAACATTGCTGCTTGTGCGGCGTTGATAAAAACTATTCCCCAGGGATTAATAAAGTGATTCTGAGGTTTTAACAATAGAAAAACTTCATTATGAGATGATGACGTCACTCAGACATCCACATCGTCCAAACTGAATTAAAATAGTTTGTACTGCTTCCATTTCTTGACCTCATACTAACGTCAAGTTTTCTTTTGGGAGCAGATATGTAAACATTCCTACATTTCATACTTAACCCAAGAGAGAGGTTTATTACAGCCTCATATAAAATCAACAATAACGATAATAACAATATTAAAGCAAACAGAGCTCTGGTATCGGACCAGTATTGGTATCAGTAAATTTCCAAATTCAGGTATCGAGATCGGAAGTGAAGAAATGTGGATGGGTGCATCCCCAGCTCTCGCCTCCTCTTGATATTCTGGCAGATTATGATTTTCAGTCTGACTTCTGTCAATCTCATCAATAACAAAGAATCTCAAAATCACTCGGGCTCTCTTCGTACCTGCGGACGGCGTCACTGATGCAGGACGTCATGTAAAAGAGGTTGTGTCAGGGACCTTTTATGAATACTCAGCGCAGCAACGAACCCCATAACCAATACTGGTATCTGTATCACTGCTTTCTTAATCAACTTTGAAAAGTCAAGACACGATCCATAATTTTTAATGGGAAAGATAAAACGTCTACACATTTCTCAGGGTTATAACCTATGACGTTAGAAAAAAAGAAAAAGAAACACATGATAAAAATACTTAGCATCCAGGCAAATATTTGAAAACTTTAAAAGACGATAGTAACTCCAGCAACCTCTACTCGATATAATCAGTGTCACTGGTAACTTTTCCTGGGAGAGACAAAGTCTCTTCTTATCTATCAGGCTCATAACACACTGAGTGAACGAGACAAATCAAAATATTTGATGTGGGGAGACGACTGTGGCATGTGGATGGAGGATGGATGCGTGTTCCAGCAGGCTGAATCTGATAAGCCGTTTCCTTTTGCAACTTTTTCCAGGCAAGCCAAAAGTTCTCCATGTTTACCAGATATAACTCGTGATCTGGAGGACAGATCAGATAGGTACGTCAAACATTTAGGGAGGGGATGCATTCTTTAGGAATCTAAATCTGATGCAGTTTGTATCCCCTTGTAGCTGTAATTTCTTTTCCATGTTTACCAGCATCATAAGACATGACGGGAATGGAAGATGAAAATATGGAATGACTGCGGTTTCTAGAAGGATGATGAATGCAGTGATGCACTGCATCCGTTTGAACATTTCCCCGGGTTACAACGTGAAGCTAAATCAAGACTTATCATTCTGGGAATGAAACACATTCCTGGGAAGGTAATGTGTTATAGTCTGTGCCCCGATTTACTTGTACCTTGAACAAAAGTCTGCAACCGTAAAATTATGCCAAAATACTGATACAGGTCTGTTTTTGTATCAAGCTCTTTAATCCATGTACAACAGCAGCAGCTTTTCTAAGGCAACGGGTAGTTTCCCAGCTCTGCTCCACATTCTTCATTGTGTCATGATTGTGTCTGAAGCCCCTCCGTGACCTCTGGAGCCCCGTCAGGGAAGTCCCTCACCTCAGCTTAACAAACACCAGAAGAGCCGGACACATGCAGTTTAATGTTTATTTTGAGTTAAACTACATATATTACTGTTGCTCACTTCATGTTGATTGCTTTAAAGATACTTCTGAAACAAAAAAAAAAAACTACCACAAACAGGCAGATCTCCCTGTTTTGATCACACAAAAATACTTTCCTTTAATCACATTGTTTACAATGTAATCTGGAATAATGTTTAATTACAACCAGTTAAATTGTTGAAAGTATTGTTTCACAAGAAGACTGATTCAAAAAATACAATTATTAGTTCCTCTTGATGAAAGTTATACAGAGAAAGAGTGAAACGTGTTTAAACTCACACATGCAGACTTTGTCAAACTGTATTATTTGGCTGAATTCTTCCCTTTCAAATGTAATATTATGACTCATCATAACTATGAATCTGTTACGTTACAGTCCAGATTACTCACAATGATGTTATATGCCATTTTTAAAACGTGTGTTTCTACCAAACAGAGAATTGTATGAAACTTAAAAAAACCCCACTTCTTCTCTTTTTTATCATGACCGCTTTCAAATAACGAGAAACAAAGCACACTAAATAAAGACACACAAGGAAAACTGTTTTTTAGGAAAGCTTTTGGTTAATGGATTTTAACTTTTACTATCCCTGTTCTGTTTTTATGATGTCGCCTCTGTTGTTTGAAAATAATTGGTGTTTATATTTCACCCACTGTTGTAAAGCACTTTGTGATTTTATCTGTGAAAAGCACTTTATAAATAAAATGTACTTACTTACTAAAAAAGGATCCAGCAATGTAGAACAATCAGTGGATAATGTCACTAATTTTACTACATTTTTGCTCCATTTATTACAATTTATAAAGCCAAGAAGCTGGAACCAAACGTAAAAGGCAAATCTAAGACAGTTGGCCATAAATATTTCCCAAAATCTGCCAATTTACCATGGAAATACCCTGCAGGGGGGAAAGGCAGAAACACAGAAGACCCTTGAACAACACCGCCCCACCAGCCCCCTCTCCGGCAGTCTGCATCCCTTTGGGCCATTTCTGAACGGGACACAGTTTCCATTATTGGCACAATTAAAAGTTTGTACAGATAAAGACATGCTTTTTTCTGTTGTTGCTGGGTGGTGGGGTAATGTTGGGCCAAGGGAGCAAAGCCACATAAATGTTGCCCCATCTTTCAGATCTCCTGCCTCCATTCCAGTGACGCTTTAGGCGCCGTGTCCAAGCGATGAGCATTCCTTTCCACAAGTAACTACAAGTAACATACCACCACTGAATCATGGGACGGTCTGTGCTGACCAAAATAAACTTAAAAAAAAAAAAAAAAACTTATATGTGAGTCTTCTGTCTGGAGACAGGCTTTAAAGGGGGTCGGAACATGTTCGGCCTCGGGGGGAAGATTAAAAAATAGTTTCTGAAGAGCAAAGCTTCCACAACATGCTTAATAATTCACACACACTGTAAACAAGGTTTTCTCTGACTGGAATCCAAATAATAACGTAGGGTTCCTGAAACATCTGTAAATAAAGAATTGAATCGAATAAGAATTGTGAGATTTTAAAAGTGACCAGCAGGGAAAATGGGTAAATAATTAGAGCCTCTAACAAGGATAAAGTGACAAGTCATTCAGGGAAGCAATCAGCTAAATCCAAAGTCAAAATCAAGCTGAAGGAACAATAAACTGCAGTTCCTTTAACGGCCACTAACAAAATAATTCTCAAAACTCCGTTATATTCATTGATGATGTTCTGCAAACTGTCACAGAAGAACTTTCTCTATTAATGTTAAAATAAGCCTGCGTGAAATAAGAGAGAGCATGTGGATGAAAACAGGATTAATCATATCTGGGAAGAAGGCACCAGGAGGATTCAGTGTAATGTCTGAGTTTTAAGAACCACTGAGGTGGCAGAAAGGCTGCAGCTGTCACATTAAATTATAAAAAAAAAAAGAAAAAAAGAAAAAGAAAAAAGGTTGATTTGTTTAAAACAAATTTCAGTTATTTGTTGGTAGTGGCGCGTCAGGCTGGATCTCATATTGCAGTGGGTTGTTTTTTAAGTTTTTGAAAATGTAGTTGATTTGAAAATAAACAGAATACTCAATAAAATGTGTTTTTTTTTTTTTTTTTTGCTGTTTAAAAAAAATAAATGGTGATTGAAAAATATCAAAAAGTTGTCCCTAAAGGCTGGAAAAGATAAATAACTTGCTCACAAGCAAAAAATGATGTTATTACTGTTAATCACTGAGAGAAAATCTGAAGTTTAGTTTAAAATAAGATTAAAATCAATTATGTAAAGCAGTCAAAATAAATCCAATGATTTACATCCCACAAGATCAGCAGAGCTTCGGTCTCGTCCCGTGTTTCACAGGCGTCTGAGCTTTAACGCACAACAAAGCTCGAGAGGAAACATCCAACATCATCTGTGTGCATCCGTTCATCCTCACAGGTTTTCTCTGACACATCTCTCCAAACGGCCACCGGCCGCGGCCTCGGACCTGACAGCATACTAACGCACAGCACGAAAGCAAAACTGGTGAAATAAAAAAAAAAAAAAAAGATCTCCTGCCGGAGGAGACACAGTCTGGAGGAGAAGGGAGGTAAAACTGGTTTCTTGAGTCTTGGTCCTCCAGAGTCCTGCCGTGCGGCAACGTTCACATTCCAGAAATATGGACGATGATTAAGATAGAAAATACCACAAAAATGTAAGGGTGGCTTTTTGTGATGTAGCATTTCATCCACTGTTTGAAGGGACGATCGTGTCACATCCTGCGAGGCGTCTTGCACCGCGGTCACATAAACATGAGTTCCTACAGCTCAGACATCAGACATGAGTCTGATTTAGGAGCACGTACATCAAGGAGCATCAAATGCAGGACCACCAGGCCGAGGAACATCTCTCTGGAAGCTGCTAAGACTGTTGAACCCTGGCGGAGCCCAGCCCTCACAACTTTCACTGACATCACAGTTATTCACCTGTTTACTATTGGAAACACTGTATACACTGTTTTTATTGTGCATCTCACTTTACCTTCTATATTATTCTTTACTTATTTATGTTTCGGCGTGGACTTGGCAGCACACAATTTCCTGTCATAACTGTGTCCTGGTATCACAATAAAGAATCCTTCACAAATAGGAAACTGGTGTGATCTGATCAGGTGTGTGCTGCTCAGACAGAATACTGATCAACGCATCCGCACCACAGGAAGTCTAATAATACGAATATGACTTGGTGGCTCTCCAGCACCTGGACTGGATAATCCTAGTTGAACTAAGATGTGTAACCCAGACACACTCCAGCACCTGGACTGATGTGACTCGTACCTGCTGGGTAGTGTCTGGCACAAGAGTGGCGTGAGTTTGATCACAGCAGTGGCTCACCTGGACGAAACACATGGTGGCATCAGTGCCAAACTACGCATTCCTACACAAACAAGTTATTACTGCGCGAGATAAACAATCCACTCAAATGTTAGTTGTGCATGCACGGTTGCTCAATACGCTCGATTATGTTAACAGAATACCAGGAGTCTGGGTGTCCCCATGCAAAATCTGCAATAACTTGAACTTAGCACCAGGGGATAAAAGTCTGAAAGTGACTTTATTTATTTATTTATTTTTCCTGTGGAAACGCTTTATAATTGCGTCAAAAGTTTAGAAAACCGCTATAAAGTTGTAGTCAATGAGTTTTGCAGTCGTTTGAGGACATGTAATAAGTTAGTAGAGTCCGGTTTTAAAGCCCTGTGGCCTTGCTGACTGTACCCAGGCTGAGGTTTGGGAGGGGGGCTGAGAGGAGCTTCACATTCCTGTGCAGGGGGAAAATGGGGGGTAGTCCTGTAAAGCCCGGACTACCGTGGAGGCAGCAGCGGAAAAAAAGAAGAAGAAAATAGAAACACACTTTACAAACTTCTGTTTGCCTTCATTTTGAGTCCCTCTTCACAGCAACGAGCCCCAGCACCACTCCCCTCCCCAAAAAAAAAAAAAAAAAAAAGAAGAAGAAGCAACGCTCCACTTACCATGTGAGAGAAGAGATTAAGTCGAGCTTCGAGGTTTGGGGTTCGAGTCCCGGCGGAAAGTGAAGGTTTTAAAGTCCGTGTGCGCGTCGAGGCGGCGGCGGGGCTCGGAGGAGACGGGGGAGCGGGGCGAATGTGATGAAATAAGCCTCCATTTTCTCCGCTCGGGATCAGAAATGCAGCACAAAGTTGGACACTCGCTGCATTGTTAACATTCCTCAGGTCACGTGACGGACCGACGCACGTCAGCAGCGCCCGCGCGAAGATCGCGCGTCGAGCGAAGACGTCTCCCTCCGCGCCAAACTCCAAGCTCCGCTTTGTAGTCCCCTCTTTTGTAACAATTAATAATTTCAACAATTAGCATATTGTGAGCTTAATGCGAATTCAAACCCCACGCAGGTTGCTTAGAATTTACATTTTGCACAGCTCCACGTGCGGATATGCTTAAAATGAAAATCTGAATCAGACCAAGCAAAAGTGTGACTTTGCTCTCAGGGTTTAGAATTAAAGAGCATAAACAAACTGTCAATGACTTCAATGAAAACTGTAACCAGTATTTAGCTGGAAGTAACTTGCAGGTAAACTTTTAGCGAGGGGACTTTAAAAAATTAAAAGAGTGGGAGCTCTTCTATTTTCCTCCTCTCTGACCACATATATTCAAGGTGGAGCTTCCTCCAAAGCATTTCTCACTTTGACAAATTATAATTTTGTTTAAAGAAAAAAAAAAAAACCCCCAGTACATTACTCACTCATTCACTCCTCCTGGGAGGAATCTTTACCAGTGAGCTAAACACACTGAGCCAGTGTGAAGGCAAATGAAGGACCTTAGCCACTTCTTTAAAACATACATATACAGACCCACTGGAAATAATGATTAAAAAAAAGAACACAACTCTCTGAGGTATTGAGTAGAAAAGCCTTGAAGCATTTCCCAAACTTTAATTATTCAGTCACAGGCGACATATTAAAAGAGAAACTTGGGGACGTTTGAGATTACACATCACTGGAGTACATGCACCCAAAACAAAATGAGCAAACATGTTGCGTGAAAAACAAACAAACAAACAAAAAAAAACAAACCCGGAGACATTGAACAGTTTGTCTCCTATTTAATGCACGTAAACCAAGAAGATCATGATTTCATTTAGAAAAGGAGACACTGTGAATATTAATAAAGAAAAATAAACTGTGCTCCTGCAGATACATGTGAGGCTCAAACACTCATTTAATAAAAGTTTTGTGGTGAACTAACCATCACTAACCATCACTAACCATCCTCCGTATACAAGAGGTGCTGCATTTGATGCTTTCAGAAGCAATGACAAATAACATAACAGCGTTTCAGTTCCTTAAGTACCTAATCATGCAACAATCCTCCTGTCGAGCATAATGTTTCTCTTTTTTAAACAAGTTTTCAAAT
>OMNM01049796.1:0-10380 GCA_900302745.1 Parablennius parvicornis | reverse complement strand
GAAGGACCGCGATGATGGAGGAGACACAGCATGATTGACATCTTTCTCTCTCTCCCTCTCTCTCTCTGTCTCTCTGTCTCTCTCTCTCTCTGTCTCTCTCTCTGTCTCTCTGTCTCTCTCTTTCTGTCTCTCTCTCTCTCTCTCTCTCTCTCTCTCTCTCTCTCTCTCTCTCTCTCTCTCTCTCTCTCTCTCTCTCTCTCTCTCTCTCTCTCTCTCTCTCTCTCTCTCACTCTCTCTCTCTCTCGCTCTCTCTCTCTCTCTCCCTCTCTCTCTGTCCTGGTGCCCCTCAGCATTTTCTTAGATCTGATTCAGAGTGGTCCCTCAGCATGCTCGAAAATTCAATATTTGAATTTCTGTGACTCCACTTGTTTAGTACTAATCCACTGACTATCGATCTGAAGCTCAGTGGCTTCTACAAGGGGGGTGGCTCCTTATTTCAAACTTTAAATGAAAAATTCAGTCTAATCAATAGGAATAGTGAATGCAATAAAAGAAAGGTGCCTGTTGGGTATTAATTACTCTGATTGTATCAGGCATTTAATCTGCATTTCTTCTCTTTGTCACTATGTGTATACTCTACATGTTTTATAGCTTCGTGTTAGAGAAACACACTTTTTTCCCTCTTTTTATTATTATTACCTCCTGGCACATATTTTTTAGCTCCACTGGCTCCTCCCTAGGAAGTGCTGTAAGTATGTGGAGGCGTCATCATTTAAGTTTTGTCTCAGTCACAGTGGAAATACTAAGGTTGGATTAGATAAATTCTCCATGTATGTGCACACATGTTAGTTTAACTGGAGAATGTAAAGCTGCTTTCACACCTCACTGTGTTTTTAGGTTGACCCTGTTAAGATTGGAGTGTGGTGCTGTGGAGTAGCTGTGAACACAACTCTCAGAGTCCTCAGTGTAGCACTCTGGTCTGCGCTTAAAGGCGAGGAGGCACCCTCAATTGTCCATAGTTGTGAATGTGAATGTCTCTGTCTCTGTTTTTGCTCACTGATGGACAGGTGACAAGTTTTAAGTGTTGACCGTGTTTTTCACCCATTGTCAGCTGGGATTGGCTCCAGCTCCCCCAATGACCCTAAGTTGGGAAACGACATTTTCGAGGATGGAAGGATGATTATTTCCTCAGGCTCTTTATAAAGACAACATGTATCTCTGTGCCTATTTCCAGTGCTAAAAAAAGAATCTGTATTATTTATATTTTTAACTTGTAATGGTATTTGCGCAAAGAATCAGATGGTTAAGTCACAGTACTGTACAAATTATCACACAGATCAATTACAAGTGACTACTTCTCTCAGAGCAGCTGTCTATCTGGAGGTTATATTGTCTTTTCAACATAATGAGCTAATTTGAACCAAAACTGAACAGAAAAATTGACACTTAAACAACAATGGAAGTGATGAAAATGACCTGAGGAGCAGAAATCCTTCTTTGACAAATTTTTGAAGAGCACCTTCACTCTTTTGTTTGGCTTGTGTCCCATTCTCTAATGACAGTAACCAGCCTCTTCGAGGCAATCAGGTTATATTGGCTTCAATTTCTTTTTTCTTTTTTTTTTTAAACACAATCTCTTCTATCATTTATTTAATTAAAAAAAAAAGCTTTCTGTCAAACAGAACGGTTTCAAATCACAGCACTTTATTACCTGTCACTTGATTTTCCATTGGTTTGTGACACATGAAGACATGGGACACGGTTCTCTGGAGGTGTGGCTGTATGCTCATCTTTTTCATTTCAGTTGTATGACTCTGCATGAAAGAAAAATAGTAACAAACCTCTGACAGCTTGTATCCTGTTTGCGGAAGATGAGCAGTATCTGTCGTAAATGGATACTTTGTGGTTGTTTGCCCTGTCTGAGTTGTTACTTACAATATACAGTCATCTAGCAGTAAGTCTTATCTGGTGTGCTCCCTGACATGCATGTTGTTTGAGGCCATAAAAGCAAAGCTGATTTGCTTCTCCACACAAATCAAATTGCCGGTGCAATGTGTGTCACCACTACTCTAAATTAGGCGTCAGCGTTATGAACCCCGACACAACCTAAAGATACTGTCAAGCTCCAAATCATAAAAAACACTCTTTTCAATACATTTATCATCTGTACAACAAAATAAACCATACGGCACATCCCAGGATCCCAGCACTCGGAGGCACTGTAAACCAGTGCCATCATTTAAACATTTCCATTATGTCGAGGACTTCGGTGCGAAGTGTGTATGTGCATGTGTGAAAGAGAGTGAGCTGCTTAATTAGACATAGGAGTTAATTAGGGTTGTGTGGCTGCAGTGTCAGATTCAGCAGCTGCCCTGAGGGCAGCGCGTGGTATAAAGAGCTTTATTGACTCTGGCCACACACGCCCTCAGACCAACCTACACAGCGGCATTACACAAATAGACACACACCCACACAGTTTTGTGCTCTCACAGTAATGCACCACGCAGTCGCACGCTTGTACAAATCACTGAGACATAAAGCCAGACAACCTGGCGCGCCCAGGAGGCAGCAGGATATTGTTATGAATGTAACCTGGTGACCTCCGCCAAATCAACTGCTCTCTGCAGATTGCCCCCGCGGCCATCTCTACAGCTGACAGCATCTGCTCCGACACAATTAGAAATGCACGGAGTATCAAAGACCCCTGAATGAAAGACAGACGGTGAGGGAGACACAGGGAGGGACTGGAGGAAAGACGACATAAAAGGGAATGTGCAAGAAATAGGCAGAAAGGGAAGCAGAAGCGGCGGAGAGAGGAGAGGAAGAAAGGAGAGCAAGGAAGCGAGCCGGAGAGTGCGAGAGCTGAGATGACAATGGGAAGTCTCCTTCACTGAGTCAGTGTTCAGGCAGGCAGCCTCAGGGGGCAACATTGTGGTATGAATACCAAGAGGCAGGATGACTAGGTGAAATCCTTGACTGGATAACCTCACCAGCTCCTTCAGCCACCCTCCTTGCTGGCTGGCAGGCAGGCAATCCCCCGAGAGAGGCGGAGGAGGAAGGACAGGGATTGAAACGGGACAGTGAGACGTTGAGAGAGAACAAGGACGGCACAAGGTAAAGTGAATGAGCTCTTCATCTGTGTCTACAGTGAAGAAGGGGATTGAAACAGGCCGCAGAACTTACTTGTTTGGACGTATCATAAACACAAACACTAACAACTAAAGATTCTGCTTCAGTGCAACATTCTGTATTTTCTCTCATCAAAAATAAAAACTTACTTTTAGTGTATATTTAAATTATTTTAAGCTTAAAATATTGAACGATAAGTAGCAGATTCATCAAATGGTGAGCACTTTTACCTCACAACAGGGATAACAGTGCTTGGATTCAGAGCTTTTTGTTTGCATGTTCTCCCTGTGAGAACATGGGTTTTCTTCATTTTAGCTGAATTTGTGTCTATAAATTTACTGTAGATGTGAAAGTGTGTCTCTTTCTGGCTTCTCTGAGAGACACACACACACACACACACACACACACTCAAATGAGAACCCAGAGATTTCTTGTGTGTTCCTCGGGCATTATTTTTCTCTCTCACAGCTTGTTGTGAACACATCATCTGAGCAGAATTCTCTTCCCGTGAAGTGTCTACCAGCTTTAGTGTGATTGGTCAGAAATGGGAAACCGAAGTGGGTGTGGTGAATTCGAAACGTGAACAACATGCCACTTATGTTCACTGTTTTTCTCCTCCCAGAAGAAATTGAGTTTCCCGTGCAGTATTAAATGTCCTGACCAGATGTAACATCATTCTTGTTCTTGCCACCTTGAGAAAACAAATACAATTTTCTGTTCCAGAAGAGTGGGAATCACCTTTCCACCCTAAATTGGATAAAGCAGTATTGAGGAAAGATGGATAGCAGATAACTCCATGTGCTGTTTTACTCCCTGTTGGTGAAGCTGTGGAAAGGACCCAAAGTGAAGATGTAAATACAGAAAGCAACAGGGGGAATCAGACAGGCAGTAGACAGGTTCACGTATGAAATAAGCGCTGAGTCCAACAGGGAAAGCAGAAGAAAAAAACAAAGGACAAAGAACAGTCAGAGACCTACATTCAATACGTAGGAGGAGTTAAGATTTGACAAATTGCTGGTGAAAACAATTAAGGTGAACGAGGTGAGACACACGAAGGGCAGAGCTAAAGACCCCTGAGACAAGACAAGTGATAGTGAACAATGAAAACAGTGATGGGATAACAATTAGGACATGAACAACAATATCAACATAAATATATCAAAACATGATATGGATAAATTAAAAACACAAAACAAACTCCTGGACCAGCTCCCTCTGCGTTTAGCAGCACTGCTTTGTGTGCAATGGCTCGTCCGAGCACATACCTGCCCTGTTGAGGAAGAGTGACGGCACTGACAGCTGCTGACAAGATTTGAAACACAGGCACACGCACAAACTTTTAAGCTGCTGACAGTCTGTCTTGCACATACAAACTTACCCTCCAAAATCAAAGACAGAAGCCCACCTGTTTATGTTTATGATCTCCCAGTAAATTCAGATAGACTTGGTGGGACTGCATCAACTGCTGAATTACTGCTGAAATACTCAGCACACTCAATGTTTGGATGTGTGAGTTATTCATGAATGAACCCAAGGTACATGCCTCTGATTGACAGATGCAGCATTATCAAATGTGCCTACGTCACAGGAAACAGGAGTCAGACAGCCTGTGCTATGATTAGTAGTGTAACAGATTGTGTTTTAACTGATCGGTCACTCTGATTATTTAACACAACAAGTAACCTTCTCCTCAATCTGGAGGCAGAATTGCTATTAAGACATGGAGGCATTGTAAGCATTTTTGAAAGCATTAGGGAAGGATGCAGGGGTCATTCCAATCACTATTCACCCACTTGTGTTTCTTACTTTGCATTTAAAACTTCCAATGAGTTTAACTTTATCCTGCAGTCAAATTTAACACCTCAAAACATAAAACAAAAAAAAAATAGAACTAGTTTGAAACATATACAGTATTTTCTATTCAGTTTCTGTCTTTAATATCAAGTTACTGCAGTTTGCACCATAGTTGAACTTCCTGCAGCACCTAGGATTCCAACCTGGGTCCCAATACCCAAGATCAAGACCCAACACTATGCTGTGAGTCACTGTGAAAGAAACCGGATGAAATTTAGCACACTACTAGATATGACCATCCTACAGATCACTGAATTTTTACAAGTCAAACCAGATATGATCTCGGAGAGATGTGATTTTTTGACAACAGCTCAATGATAAGTAAAGGAGAAAAACAGGATCTTTTTATTTTTTTGTAAATAGATGGTTATCCAAATCACTCTCAAAATCTAATGGAATCTAAATCTGGTCAAGACACATCTTCTGAATTTTTTTTTAGTAAGATGGCGTCAGGAGTTTTTGGTTAATCCTGGTAACAGATAAACAGACAAACAAACCCTCGCAAAAACATAACCTCCGTGGCGGAGGTAATAAATAAATGCAGGTGATTTTATTATGTCCTTGGCCAACGTAATTATATTATTGCTGATTTAGAGTTTGGGTTATTTCCTACTTACTCATTCACATCTACATCGCTGTTCGATTTCTCTCCGTATCGATATCAGCTACTGTTTCTTTGGTCTTGACCAACACCTCGGGGAAACATGTGACTCCTTAGCAGCTAAATTCTCCAACATGTTCACTGGACACTCACCAACTTTGTGTTTCTGCAGTTTGCTGAAGAGCAAGTAGAGCTCATGAGAGTTTAGCAGAATGCGAGTGAAGTGTAAATTAGTCCGTTAAGAGATACTAAGAGAGCAAACAAAACCCGTAAAGTTGCTGCAATAAAATCAAAACAATGAGCTAAAAGGTGTTGAAACACTCCACAAAGGTGAGAAGAGCAGCAGTGGCAAGCTGTAATTATCTGTTGGTGCAACTATATCAACATTACACATTGTTATTTGATATGCAGTTAAGGTAAAATATTTATTAGTGGCCTTTTGAAACTAATATGTCAGGAATCGAGGCAACGAGGGTTTTTTGTTGTCATTTCACAGTCATTAAAGAAGGTGTCATTGGATTGCTACTCAGTTTGACCTGAAATATTTGCAAAATAGAAATTTTCTCTTCCTAGACAACACACCCGACATATTTTCAACATATACACACATACACATTTTTTTATACATTTTCTGCCGCCGCCATTTACCCTATCTGAAACTCAGGCTCTCATTAGTGTGCCTGCCGCATCCGCGCTATGGCTAATTTCCCCTCCAACTCCTGGAAACACAACTTTGTCTCTGACTCTTTAAGTATATATATATTACAGTTCAAGACTGAGGTTTTCTGAGCAGCCCCGACTCCCACCATTTTCCCCTCTTCCTTCTAATCTTACTGTTACCCTTCTCTCTGCCTCTATTTCTGACTTGCTCCTCTGCACCTTCACTTCTCCACCATCTGTTAGCAAGGGATTCACGATTCTCTGCAGTTCTCTTCATCTTAATAATAGCACCTTGGTGGAAACTTAAGATATGGGCAAACGGGGAGCCAGCAGTCCACAAAGCGCTGCTTCAGCATGCACCAAACAGGACGACCCATGTCAGCACACAGTCCTGTTACAGATTACCAATGCCCACTTTATTCTCATTAGGTACTGTTCTTTTGGGAATTAGACTGAGTATCTCATTGTTCGCCATACTTAAGTGCAATCTCTATTGAATCACTACTGAGTGTTATTCACACCATTTGACCTGCTCCTTTGTGTTGTTGTTGTTGTTGTAACATCTACATTTGATTACCAGAATGTCATTTTTTGTATAGTTGTTTGACAGATGTGCTTTACTAAAGGAGAATCATAAGTGTGACTTTTGAATTTTGGAGAAGGGGCAGGATCAATACCATGTCAGTATCATAATGTGCAAAATGAACTTTCTAATGGTTTTCCAACAGTATTATCCATCCCCAGACTTGGAATGATGCCTCAAAAGAGAAGACAATCTGTCATCTCTCTCCCTGGCTTATTTCAATTTTTTTTTTAAAGTGTGCGCTACGAGTGAATCAGAAATCAAACCCTCTATAGTGTCATATACAGTATATATAGTGATCCAATCCCAATCAAGGTAGGCCCTCCCTTCGACCCTCCCACAACTAGGCAGCTCTGCTTTGGCACATGGCACCACGAGAGGAAGTACTTCCTACTCTTCCCAAGATGGTCATGTGTGGGCGAAGACAGTCCAGCTCACACAGACACAGCAGATTCTGAATGCAGACTCTATGATACAATATTCAAATTGAGGAAAATCAAATAAAAGCTGGATTTGGGGCAATTAACTTTGATTACAACATTTCTGGACCAACGAGACCCTTGTGAAAGTGTTGAAAAGCTTGATAATATGACCTTTAAATATGTTGGTGTATCAGTGTCCATATGTACTTTCACACAAGTTTTGTTTTGACATGTCTGAGATGAATTAATTTATTATTTTTTTCAATGAAAGGATGTGTCCTATATATTTTTTACAGGTAAATTACATTGAAAGTCTGCTGTTGATAATGCATTTGAATGCAGATAAATGTTTTGAAGAAAAGTGCTTGCATTTGCATCCTACATTGTGCTTTTAACAACAGTACTTTTACTTTTGATTTAGTGTGAATTAAGTGAAGAAACTGTACTGTTTCTTGAGAGCTTGTAAAAAAAAAAAAAAAAGTACAATAAAATCAGTAAAATTCAAGCATTGTCATCGTCAACAAAAACTCTGTTACTGCTATATCCACCTTTGAGGTGGCCGCTGTGTGTTTTAACCCAGCCCTGTTCTATTCTAAGACAGTTATCATCATCATTTCACATCATAGACAGACCAACCTGGCAGGCTGATTTGAATCTTTGCTCCCAATGACAGTAAATCTCACTCTCATTGCCTGCTTTCTCCTATTTCTCTTTGCCGCACTAATATGCGAGTGATTACAAACACATTAATGAATTTCCATCTCTGCACAAGTCTAAGTGAGGATTTGTTTATCATAACAAATTCCTACCAAAATAATTTCACCCTCCTTGCCACAAATTGAATTTCAGAGGGCCTCAGAAATGTATCCCTGCTGTGTTTGAGCCTGCATGAGGTCTCTCACGAGTACCTGATTAAGTATTGTTTGCATAAAAGTGATCTGGGGTTGTTCAGGTGGGCTCCATGCTGCTGCTGAGAAGGGATACACGACCACATGACTTTGTGCGTCCCTTCAACAGTAACACTTTGATAGTTGGGTTTTTTTTCTTTTCACTTTTGTTTTTTAATCACCTTCACTTCCACATGCTCCTGCAGGTCCAGACCATCACCTCCATTTCATAGTCATTAACAGATGGCGGACGTGCTTCTAGATCTAAATGGCTAATATTCCCCTGCTGGCATTCAGTCTGATGGGCTATAAGCTGGACGTGCGCATAAATGAACAAACACACATATAAATAAGCACACACGGCCACACTGACACTGGTTCATCAGTAATTGGTTTCATTTAGAGGACAATAGCTGCTGGATAATGAAACACCAGGAATTAGCCCCTATATTCCCATTGGCCTGCGGGCTGCCAACTGTATCTCAGACACTTGATCTCCCGGTTACCAGTCCAAACTGATCCATAACCGCCTCTAACTGCCTCCATGCAGCCAGCCTTTTTGCTCAAGCCTAAGCTATTAATCTCTCTCCCATTTCTCCCCACCGAGCTGGGACGTTGTGCACTCCCAGTTACACTGGAAGTCAACCATAGGTTGCGAAAATCAGTTTCAGTTTAATATAGCTGTAATGTTGTAGTTGATTGTTTGACCTTTCTCTCTCTGCATTGTGAAACCTTGTGGGAAGTACAAACAATAGCTGTTGCCTGCGTTGCTTTTAATAATTTCGACCTCTAATTATTCCTCACAAAAACACCTAACACAGTTTCATGTGATATCAGAGAGTGGAGCAATTAGAATTGAATAGTTGCCACTTAATGAAGGCCTTTCTGTTGTTTCAGTTGTCAAATCTGGGAAATAAACCCTCTTATCTCTGCTGTTGGATCAGAATACAGCCCTGCGAAGCTCTATTGACAATTCATGGTTGACTGACTTTGCGCTTTCATACAATGTTGATACCAATGTTTACATGCAAATTTGATTCATATAATTATAGTGCTATCAGTTTAGGACAGGAAAATCTATGCATATCACAGAGAAATCCCATTATTTACTGTCACAGTCACATTTTCATCTACAAATTATACAGGCAACAGTAAATATCGGTTAACACAGATCAAATGTGGTCGGCACAGAAATGTTTTATAATTACTTTCAGTACTGATTTCTTTCCTCTGGTTAGTAAAGTCTTTAAATTAAAGTATTTCCCTTGGCCTCCATAATTAAACAGGACTCTTTTATGTGATCATGAAATCATATGGTTTGACTCTGGAAGCTTTAATTTCTGCTCTGTTCTGTTTGCATGTGTGTTCCAGGGACGGAGACCAGGTTACTTCTCCTTCCTGGATCCCTTCTCCCCAGGTGTCTGGCTCTTCATGCTTCTGGCCTATTTGGCTGTAAGCTGCGTCCTCTTCCTGGTTGCCAGGTAAAAGAGCTTCCATGTACAGTACAGAGTGAAACAAAGTGGAGGGGGGGGGCACACAGGGGTGAAGCACCAACATTTGTGTTTAGGGCCCATACTGAGAGGAAATCAGGTACATCCGCTCTCACTTTTAATCAATCTCTGCAGTTGATCCTCCACGTCACATTGAATGAGACGTTCTCCTCCCAGTGATGGGTCTCCAGCCTCACAGTGCCACCTGCTGCCCAGGGAGAGAACTGACACCTGCAACTCAACCTTATTAATGATTATGAGCTGTGGCAAAATGCACACATTGTTAGCTCAACTTCAAAGATACTATTTTGTGCTATGAATTCAGACTGTTATACATATGATATTACTTGTCCATCATGTCTTACCAGCAGCACAATGTCTGATTGGCTCCAAAATGCATTCTACGTCAGAGGGAATACAACCAGCATTTGAGCCAGTATTTTTGCTCAAGCCTAAGGTTATGTTCTGGTAACTGTTGGACTTGACTGTTTGAAAAAAAAAAAAACCTCCTGGCCATGAGCCCATGTTACTTCGAAGGCAAAGGGAGCTCATACCAAATATGGATTTCCCTGCTGCAGATTTGCTTTCCTGTAAGTGACAATAAAACACCATTAATGCATCATTTCAGAAAGCATATGTGTACCCCAAACACCCAACTGCTACCACCAGACCTAAGGTTCACACACAGTACTTTAAATGTACTCCACATGAGTAGAAATACCGATGTTAATGCTCTACACAGCTAAAGGTAAAAAAAAAAATTGTAAATAAAAAAAAATATTCTAAAGTGACCATTTAAACTACATTTCTACAA
>OMNM01049785.1:0-10632 GCA_900302745.1 Parablennius parvicornis | reverse complement strand
CCCCCCCCCCCCCCGGGAGCCCGCCAGGACGTGCCATGCAAGCGCAACCTTTTCAATCAAATCGAATCTCCACGCGCCACGGCAGTGGAAACTTTGGCCTTCGCCACGGAGGGAGAATGTCTTATCCTGATAATTACATTGGAACACAGAGATTGCATGGCCACGGGGCTGAGATACTCCCGTCGCTAAAAACTTCTGGGATGAGCCCGGCGAGAGGCGGCCGCCGTCCGACCGTGTTTGATCCTCGCAGAAAGGGGAGGAAAATCAAGCGCAGCCATGACGTGCTGAAATCCCATTCAAGCCATCATCGCTCTGGAGCTGGATGAACATGTGTACATACCAATGCATAAGACGGCGGCGCTTTAATCTCGGCACAAGCTGATGTAAAGGCACTTGAAACCACTGAGGATAAAGGGGTTTTTTTTTTTCTTCTTTTTTTTTCTGGGAATGTGCATATGCTTCTGATCAACTCTTTTTCAGCAACTGTTCGACCTCACGTTTGGAAAATTAAAGTACCATCGAGCCATTGATCTTTTTCTATGTATCCTATTCACATATTCTACACATATTCTATGTATAGTTTCTGCATGTTCCATCCCGGTGACCACGTTTATACGACAGCGCTTCAAGTGAGAACGCATCGTTTTTGCAGAAAAGTTTCAAATTTATGCAGCAATGACGTGAAAGCGATGCAGTTAACATGTTAGGCCACTAGTTGGCGCTGTTGGTTTTATTTGTAATGAAAACACACAGAATGCTGGAACAACAAGATATAAACACAAACAATGAGGAGTACACAGACATTCGTATGGGCAAGCAACCAAGTTGGATTGTCAACTATCAAGAGAAGTGAGTTAGCATAAATCTTAATTGTCATCGTGCTGTGTGAAATTAATTTCTCACTAACAGAGATGATAAAAGATAAAGGACATGCAATTTTCAAAGTTAAACACAGATTTGTCGAATAAGCAGTTGTCAAAAATGGGCTATAAGTACGATTATAAATGACATCAAAAAAAGTAATAAGAATAAAGATTATGTGCATCATAGATAAACAATATACATAAAAACTACTAAGTCCAGGAGAATATGAACTGGGAGTCATGACACTCTAGAGGAAACATTGTTGTTATTGTCCATCTACTGAGCATGTGCAGAACAACTATTTATTTACTTTATGTTATTCAGTACCAACATCTTTACGGTCTGCACCGACGGAGCCGGAGCATTTTTGAAAAGTTCCCGATGGGGCCCGTTTCTGAAAAAGTTGCATTTTCATTGGCTCCAACCACCGTTGTCACGTAAACGTCCAAAAGGTGACGAAAGTTTTCACTTGAAATCGTTGTTGTGTAAACGGGGGCTAACTACCGGTGCCTCCGTGCTAATTGGGGAGCTTGTTTTCAATAGAGATGTGAAATGTAACAGAGAGGAGAAGCATTAGCAGGACAATAGGTCATCAAATAAAGCACTTTGTTAACGCTGTTGTAAATCATTGGTTTACACAGTCAATCAGAGAGGAGCCGTAAGGTTAGCGAGTGGTGATGAAACCAAAAAGTTTATCCAAAGATAGTTTTAAGATTTCAAATTAATACCCATTTAAGGAATAGGATTAGCACCAGCACCATGGGAATTATTCTGAGATTGAAGTCAGATTTTAGACACATAATGTGTATTTACCATCCATATCTTCTCTAGATGGACAGAACATTGTGTTATATATCAAGATTATTAGATAACTCTACAATCAAAACAAAGTTCTCTTCTTAATTCCTTGTGGACAGATAAATATAATATGCTCAACAAAATCCAGATTTAACAAAATTTCTCCTGCAGTTTAACAGTAAAGATGTAAATCATATTATTGTAGCTTAGTAGACAGATGAGTTTGACAAAAAATATCCAATGTGCGTGTGTTCACCACTTTTAATGTTCATAGCTTATCGTTTTCTTTGCTCATGTGTAGTTTCATTACAAAACCCACCAATATTACCAACTAGTGGCCTTGCATGGTAATTTCAATTCTGCCATTTCCATGTAAACAGACATGTTGCCCTTCAAAAGCAAAATGTTTCTGAAACAAAAATTTGAAATGTTTTCGCTTGAAACGTGTCAACATGTCTGAAAAGTAGCACCTCTGTTTTGGTGGTAGATTTAACGCCACTGGAATCCCGACGTTGCTTCGTCTGTGACGGCTCCACTGTCGCCTCTTGGTGATTTATCATGACATCTTGTGCAAGTCACTTTCAGTTGAATAGTTCTTTAAAAAGAAATTAATCTGTGGGATTTTCACAATTCCAATCATTCCTATGTAAGTTGATTTATTTGTGTCCCTATTATTGATCTGTTTCTCTTTATCTGTGCTAACTAATTCTTATTTTTCCACATTATTTTCTCATTTCAACATTCCTGTCAAAAAAAAGTCCTGTGATATTTCCTAAATGTTTTGTTGAATTGACACGCGCCTTCCTCCAATGTTGTGGAGATGCAGCTTTGTGTGTCGGCTCAAACATGGAGGATTGTGTGATTCACATCCAGTGCGGTAGACAAATTAAAATACCCGTCAAATCTGGATCATGACCTCAGCGGTTTCAAATGTTTTGAACGGAAATAAACAAAATCCATTTCAATTGAACTTCGACCTTGAATTTGCATTGAAGACAGTTTGATTTGCATTTCGATTCCTTTACTTGTATTTATCCGTTTCCGAGTCTAAATTGTCGGCCACATTTCCTCTCAGTTGTTTAGGATCAGTGAGGTTGATTAGTCTTTGCTGATTACGCCTCATTATCTTGCCTGGCAATTAGAAATAAAGAGTTTGAATTCATTCTCATTAAAAAAAAAACACTCACACAAACATGTTGTACGGCAACTATTATAGGAATTTTGAGCATCTTTGAATATTTCTTTAATGATTTTTAAAAGATGTGAAAGAATAACTCAAGTTTTAACTTTCAGCAGTTTAAAGCGGATGTGTTTGGAGCATTGGAGCAAATCTATCTGCTTTTGGCAGAAAAAACATGCAATCTCAGAAATGTTTCTTCAGGAAGCTCAAGCTGTGATAAAAATAGAATTTCCAAAGATTTTCTTTTAATTACTGAAGAAAACAAAAATGTCAAAAACGGCAATTATAAAACCATAAACACTCGGAGATTACAAAACCTAACACGGAGATGCTGGACACTTTCCAGCCCACACAGACAAACCAACAACCAGAACACACCGAAGACATCCAGTGTATATACCACAGCCACCAGGTGCAGACAATCACACACTCGGGCACATGTGAAACACATCAGGCCAACGAGCAGCAATCACACACGAGGAGGGGAAGTCAAACAGCCTGACACCAGAGACAGAGTTAGATTTTCAAAATAAGACAAGAAACTAAATGTGTATCAAATGGACGACACAGAAAATGTCTCGCATAGTTGAGAAAACCCTTCAGTTTTTGTAAATCACTTTCCTAAGAATCCTCCACGTCTGACGTTCTGTATTCATGAACACAAGCTGACAAGCTTCTCAATCTTCCTCTTTCTTCTCGTGGGCCGTGAACCATCTCCACCCTCTTCTTCCTCTCCAGCTGTTTCCACGTCAGTCCCGTCTTCTTGGGTTCTCGCTCTGTGCTGCTCCTCCTTCCAGGTGTTTTGGGGATTTTCCTCATCACTGTGTGTTTGGTCACCACAGTGTGTGGCCACTCCAGCTCCGCGTCACCGTCACATCTGATCAGACGTTCATGCTCACATTTTGTTATACAACTTCTGATATCTACTGTATTTGCACTTTTAGTAACTTTATATGCACACACACACACACAAAATTACAATCCAGCTTGTTTAGTTTTTTTTTTTTCCATTGCTGACTTTGTTGCACAACACGTCTCATTACATTTTGACAAGCAACCTGTAAATCATGACACAGCCTGTTGCAGCATTGTTGCGTCAGAACATTATTTCTACATTCATTCGTCCTCGGACGACCTGCTCGGTATCGTCACGTTCTGCTTGAAGTTGGTTGTTGTGACCGATGTCGATTCTCTGATTTCAGAGTCCTGGGGTTGTTTCTCACGTCAGCAGGGATGTTTCTGGTTCTGAGTGAATGAGACATTTTGGATCTGGTTTTATCAAGTTTGGTTTTAGTTGCAGAAGAATTTGGATCTAGTTTTGTCTTGGGAGGGGGCGGGACGCTTTTAAATTCCAACGGATTGGGATTTAAACCAGTTGATCAAATTTTTGGTGGATATCTTTCATCCCCTGGAGAGCCAGTAGAAAACTACAAGTAGCTCAAGAGTGACTAATGGAGAGCTAATGGAATCTGTATTGACTTCAGGGTAACATTTAGACGAGTCTACAAGTCTCTTCTTTGGTTTTCATCATGGATTCTGTTGCTGGGTGGTTCATGTTCGAGATTGTCAGATCTGTCATTCCCAACATAGTTGTTGAGCTGGTCATGTGACTCATCATAAAAAGCCGTTTATTTATTGAACTATACTGGAACATACCATATGGGGTCACTCGATGTCACTTTGGGACAACAGAATTCTGCTACAGTAAAAAAGAAAGACCTGTTTCAACCGTATTTTACAGACAAGCTAAAATATTTTGTTTGGAAACATTTTGTTTAAGTTTATAAATCCGCTGCAGAAAAACACCTTTAAGCATCTGAGAAACTTGAGAGGGCCTCCAGAAACCCAGAGGAAAACGAAGAAAGGTAAAAAAAAGAAAAAAACAGCCTTAGCTAAGTAACAAATTCACAGAAGATTCTGGAATGAAGAGTATTGATGGTGTAGTTACGTCTGAATATCAAAATATAAAGAATTGTAACTTATACGCCAGTGTCACTTTTTCTTTTTTGCTTTTCATGACACATTATCGCGACTTGTAATTTGGATATCAAAGTAGCTTAGGAAGGCATCAATGTGGCAATGTTAGGTAATATTGGTTAATATTCAACAATTTTTAGTTGAGATTTGTCTCCAGTGTTAACTCGTGTTAATGTAGTATTAAGAGATCACAACTTCAAGGTCTCGTTCTTGACTCATGTTAGGTGGTCTTGACTACAACAGTATGGAGATTACTGTGTCATTTTCTTGTGCTGAATGATAAATAAATTTTTCATGAAGCTGTGTCTCTTGTTATTTCAGTTCATGGTGAATGGGTTTCACTTATACAGCTGATTAAATGTTAATCAAATTCACACACCAATGGAGGCGGCTGCTCAGTCCATCCATTGGGAGCCATTTTGGGTTCAGTGTTTTTCCACTTTGACATGTGGAGATGTGGAATCAAACCTGCAACCTCCAGATTGGGAGACGGCTTTCTTTACCAACCGAGCCACAGCCAGTCTTTAGTTTAAGTTTCTCTATAACAAATATCTCACTGCTCCTCGGATGGTGGTTCCACTTTTTTTTACCATAAATCTAGTAAATGCTTTTTTACATGCTGTCAATGTATTTTTATTATCTCCCAAGTAAAGTATCCTGAGCCTTCTGGATATCTCATGTCCTATTTAGAAATAAATCCATTCTGATGATGCTTAAAAACAGTTTAAACAGCCTGTTTTTTTTAACTGAATCATCCACATGAAGTTTTGCTTCAGTGTCCAGTTGCCTCCCGGGTCGGCGTTCATGTGTGATGCGGCCGCCTAATGAGGCATGGAGGCCACGGGTTGTGGGAACCCTGTGCCGCGATCAGACCCTGGAACTATGGACAAACAAGAAGCCTCATACATCAGGTGAGACCCGATACCTGCCCCATTCACTCTAAATGGACGCCGCAGAGGCACGGAAATCTGACAAGTCTTTGACCCTGATGTCACTTCCTCCTCACTCGGGAGGTCAAATTACCCGTGCTCCCTGTGTAAACGTGGCGCAGCGTCGCTCCTCTGGAATGATCTAACCCAAACCATTACATCCCCGTGTGTATCTTTGGGTTTCCTGAGAGGGAGGTTTGCTATTTCCCTTCCTGTCATGCCTCACTTTCCCATATAAACACTCAACGGGGGAGAAGGAAAACATTGCAGCTTAGAGGCGGTTAATATCTCCATTCACTTAAGCGAAACCTACATCTCCTGTCAATGTGCGCTCCGTCTGGAGCGCCGCACGGTCCCGATCCCTGCCTCGGTGTCAGATTAGGAGCGAGTCGTTCATGAATATACAGCTGGTTACCCTCATTTCATAACATTAGTCTCCGTTTGGCTGGGAGCCAGTACAGTAGGGGTAAATAGAGTAAATACAGACAGGCCTTGCAGATGCTAATGTACTTAGCGTTAGCGGTAAACAAAATGAGATTACCGGGGGAGGGAAGGCAAACTCCGAATTTGATTTACTCAGGCTTAGCGTAAACAGCTTGTCAAACTCCTGCTCTGCTGCCATGAAAAGGCTGCAGAATGTGTATTTGACTAACAAGCACAGAAACTGTTTCTTGCTATTCAATGAAAATTACCAAGGCAATTGTCACTGTAATTGGAAGTGAGTGTGAAAGAAGAATATGCCGGCATCGCTTCCCCCCCCAAAAAAAATATTGTTTACTATGTTTGTCTCCCTCCTCCTTCAAATTATTGTTGCGTTTTTGAGTGATAGGGGATTACGGGAAATAGACTTAGGGAGATCTGCTCGGTTATTAGAATAATGGAATCTGCATAATGCCAAATGGAAACCCGAGTTTTCCGCAAACGTACAGCGCGGGGAGAGAGATCACCTAAATGTGTCCACAGTGTCCACGTGTCTCAGCAACATTAACATAATCCACAGAATAATCCAGAGGCAGCAGCGGCAGCGGCAGCGGAGGGCCTCTCCATAACGAAGATAACGAGCGCAAGACACCACTCCTTATGGGAATAAAACTCAGCTAAATGAGATGGAACCAGGCTTAGTGCACTTATTATGTGATAAATAGGATTTTTCCAAGTTAGAATTCTCTGCTTTTTTTTTTTTTTTTTACCAGTTCTGATGACTACAGCAGTCACATTATTCCTCGCCTCACGCTGCAGGAAGAAACTTTTCACTGTCTCACCACCAGAAAAAAAAAAAAAAAAAAAAAAGAGAAGAAGACAGGCTAATTGCATGTCAATAATTCAATGCTTAATTTTAATGACCAGGAGAGTTCATTCATTCTCCGCCTGGGCAGCCCGACGATGTGATTAATAAGGATGAAAGATGATGCCAGCAGAGGCGAGAGCGGGGGAGAGAGGACAAGGAGAAAGGAAGAAGGGGGTAGATAATGTTGAGGGTCTTCTATTCTGTTTCCACCTTTTCCTGATGGCAGATGAGGTCTCGCAGACTCCTGAGTCGACAGTTTGGAGGAGGAGGCGCAAGTGGAGGACCGACGGACGAGGGGGAGTGAAATCACATTGTAAAATGTGATTATTAAAGACAGGTCTTCAAGTGAAAATGCAAAAATTTCACGGCCTTTTGGAGGACAACAGTGCTCAGAGACGCTGAAAATGCAGCTTCTTGAAAATGGCCCCTAAGGTAGAATTTTTCAATAACACTCTGAGTCCTTGTAAATGGGGGAAAAGCTTCTATATGAAAATGCTCATTCTCCGTCTCCAAGAAAAAAGCAGAAACGCTGCTTCCATTGTTGATGTTTATTGCATATCACTCTCAGCATGAATGTGTGGTTACATTACAAAAACAACCAACAGCACCTACTCGTGGCCCGAGATGAAAACTACATCCAAAACTTGTAAATGCGAAAAAAAAAAAAACATTTTCTGAAACAAAAAACCGAAATGCAACGCGTTTTCACTCTTGGAAACGCAGTCCAAGAGTTATCATAAAGACGCAAACCCAATCGAAGGGAAGTAGTTTAAACGCCAGGAAATCCACTGTTGATCTTCCACAGGCCGGAGACAGACGAGAGCTTTGTTTGTGCCAGCAGCTCCAGGTATTACACGCACATTGTTATGTTTGGAAGTGGAGAATCTGTCCCTTAAGGTTTGGTCCACACCCACATTGGAGGAAGATGAAGGCACCGCGGACTCCTCCTCACAATGGAAGCACTTCCTCCGGGCCTAATGGCCTCTGAGCCGCAGCTTTTGTCCCCTGATTAGCCGGCCCATTCAGGGCTCAGCCCCCTAATTGCGCGGCCTGTTTGGCTACCCGGCATTACAGTAAGAATTAATGAGACACAATTATTGCACCCAGGAAATCTCCTGTCCCGAAGACCACTCCGATCTGCAGGAGAGAGGGGGGGGGGACCCTCGCTGAATATAAAACCTCCTCGAGCCGAGAATTCAACCTGCCGACAAAAAAAAAAAAAGAAAAAATGTGTAGCACAAGGATTCCTCTCCCCCTCCTTCTCCCCTCGCAGGAGAAGAAATACATGTATTTATTCGAAGCTATCTCATAATTAGGCCCTAGAGTGAATGAGCGAGTGAGGGAGAGTAGGGGAGGGGATGGGAGGAGGAGAGAAGAGAGAGGGATGTGGGGGTGGGAGAGAAAGAGGCATTCAATAGCAAAAGAAAAAAAAAAAGGGCCCACAGATACAAAAGGCAGAAGAATGACGGGCGCAGGAGTGAAACCTGCTCCGAGAGAGATGGGAAAGATGGCCGCAGGGGGAGGGGAGTTGAGAGGAGAGTCAAATTCAAACCAGCATTTTAGCCACAGGTAACATTTCATCACTGTGGCTTTGTGGGAAGCAGCCCGGGCGGAGTCTACACTCACGGCCCACAGTGACACTTTAAAGAAGCTTTGAGATGTTACCGTGGCCTCTGGAGTCTTCCGGGAGCCGGACGCCTCGGACTCAAAACTCCATCCGTGGCCACAGACGGCCTTTCTGCTGGACGCTTCTTTTTTAGCGATATCACTTTGGGTGGAGGTTAGTGGGAAATAATCAGCACAGAGTCAAAACTTCCAGCATCAGTGGACCATTCATGCTGGAAGATTTAAGCTTGCATTTTAAATCGACACCCAGCATTCTGCCACAAGTCTGCTAAAGTGCTGTACTCTCTTCTCTTTCGGCAGCATTTTGGCATCTTAATTAAAATCTGGAAGTTGGGATGGATACTTTTTCTGACTTTTTGTGAAATCATCTAGAATACTTCCACATTAGCTTTGGCGCTAACATCAAAGCTAATGCCACGTCACCATGAGTTCAGCAAAGGACTGGAATCAAAGGCAAACTGTCAGGTAATGTTGGCAAATTGAAGGTTCTTGGAAAGTGTTTGGCCAGGAAACACTCCATGGTTTGTGAACCTTTCTGTGTTTTGATCCCACGATCAAAAAGTTGCTTTATGCCAGCTATGCTAACAAGGCGTGTGCCTCTCAAGACCCAGAAAGACAAAACGGTGCTATGAGATTTATATCTAAATCCTGACCAGAGGAGGGAAAATATGTTTCAGAACTATTTGTTCTAAAATGGACTGGAAGGTTGAATTTCATGTTTGTTTTTCTGTGGTTCACTCAGTTCAACACCTTTTTATCACACACCTTAGTTTCAATAAGAATTAAGACCCTGTGCGGGCTCACAAGCCCGATGGTTGGAGGGGAGAATCTTCCAATAAACAGCAGAGGCAAAAACACATAATCCTGCGAACATTCATTATGCCAGTAGGATGGATGATTATATACACCACAGGTTTTAGCTTTTAGTCATCTTGTTGACGTGGTTGGCCGATCCTCCAACGTACACAGGAACCTCTGACCACATGGATATTCATGGGGGTTTATAAGCACCTGAAAACCGTTTGCAGAATTTACACGATCGTCTCTAAACATTTACAAATAAATGGAACAGCAGAGGAGGGAGGAAACCAATCCACCTACTGGTTCTTGTTAAGGAGTGGGATTTGTGTCCAGAGCATGCAACCTTAATTTGGTAAACGCTTCATTTCCCACCAAGATCATCTTAATAAACCAGCACACTGGCAAATGTCAGGAATTGAGGTTCTGTGAACCGAGTAAAACTTTGACCATTCCCAGAATAGGTGTAGCTCTACGGCCGTGTTTAATCAGCAGTGTTTTCAAAGGGAAATGAACCTTTCTGAAACGTGGACTCTGGTCACAGTCAATAGTTTTTCTGCACGTTTGCAGGTTGTGTTTGTGCCGCTCACTCTTAGGAATGTAGTGTACATTTACTACTATTTTCCAGACCATCATCTGCATGTGTGGTGACATTTATTACACAAAAGGTTCGGAGCGTTGATATAGACAGCTTTCACTGCATGCATGGTTATAATATGAAAACACAGTGCTGAGTATTGTCTGGTATGCAAACAAGAACACTATTTCCAGTCGATCACTCTCGAGTAAACATGAGCAAGAGTGGAGCAGTTTGGTAAATAAGGGGAGATCGAAACTGACCCGCTGCTATTAAAATTAATGTCTCAGTCGCTCCTCAACATTCAGTCTGCAACGTTCCTAAACAAACTCGAGACATATTGATTCCTTAAACCGCGTCATGTCACCTAGAAATATCCATTAGAGGCTTTTCAAGTCCTCTTATGTGGTTTGTAATTTCTGAATTTGCCTCAGATTAGCCTGCATGAATAGGATTACCACTTTGGAGCAGAATATTTTCAACACCAGCAGAGCCATTTCAGGAATGCTCGGTGGAGCTTTTCAGAGCTTTTGGCGTTTACTCACCTGTCAGTCTGTTTTTCCCTTTTCTTTCGCTGACTGAAACAACAACACAG
>OMNM01049783.1:0-16599 GCA_900302745.1 Parablennius parvicornis | reverse complement strand
GATGGACAGGAGACGCAGCCATTTGTATATGTGGAATGATATTCATTCTATTGTGTGCCTGAGTACCTTCAGACTTGTGCATACACATATTTGAATGTGTCATATGTTTGGTGTGTGCATACTGAGGTTCATGTCTTCATATCCACCTCCAGCAGGCCTCTCAGTTGCTTGGATTAGGCTCTTTGCTGCGGCAGCTTTGTACATAACTTTAGGCTTTTTTTTGCCTGCAGTTAGAATCACAGGGTCACTTTTGTCAAGCCAGGTCCTATCCACTTCCTGTAATATTGTGTTTGAAGTCAGATCACCACTACAGTGCTGCTTATAAGTATGAAAGCTGTATAGGAGTGACCACGCCTGTCAATGTGGATAGGAAAAAAAACTGGGGATTATGGGTCAATACATGGCATGGCAGAAAAGTAACAAAATCCCCTTTTAAAAATCCAGCTGACTGAGAACCTAATCTTGTAGTGATGTGTATAAAAATTGGTACAAACTTGGTATTGCGAGAAAAAGAAAAAGAAAAAGCAAAAAACTAAATCTGTTGAGGTTGATCTACTGTTCTGGCTGTTGAGACTTCATATTGGGGCTGATGCACAATATGAAAAATATCCCAAAAAAAAAAAAAAAAATAATCACAAACTACTGGTTTAGTGAGTTTGCTTTCGTGAATAGGGAGTATAGGTCATGTTTACCAAATTTAGCAGGATACTGCCAGATCTACAGTATATGCTAATGCATTGATCTATAACGAGCAATTTGCTTTACATCTGAAATCGTTCGTCTTGTTTATGATCTGGTCTGCTCCAGTTATTGTCTGAACAGGCTCCGCACCACTTTTTAATTGTTGGACCTTGTTCATTTTAAGGTGTCTTGTGTTATACATCTTCTTTTATGAATCTTTTATGAATGTATTCTGTTGTACCCAACAGAATTTGTATACCCAAATTGAGACTTATTTGCTGCAATATTGATACATTTGACAAATGACAAATCCAATTCGACGGCATCGCATTTCATTTTGTGATTGTGGGGGTTTAATTCAATCAACACCTTGGTGCAAACAAATTAATGGAAAAATAACCGTTTCCAGGATATGTCACACGAGTGTAATGCACACAAAAACCTGATCATTCTAATTTACACTTGACGTCACTCATGCTGTCATTCTTTTCAAAATACATGAATCGAGCATGCACACTTTAATTCTTTGTAACCCTATCCTTAACTAAAACAGGAACTCTTTTTTATGGGGAGGCTTGTCCAAAATAAGTAGCAGCAATTCCAGAAAAATATTACTGTCACACATTTAAAACACAAACGGTCAAAAATCAATGTATGCTAACAAATCTCATTATGGGCAAACAAACACAATTGCACACTTGCACGTATCAATATGCATGAGATAGACACATGCAACCCTCCTTTTCACTCACAGTCAAATTCGCACAAAAAGTTGTCAGTTCTTCAACCTTTTCATTCTGACATCTTGACACTCTGACATGATATTTAGTGATCAGTGATTGCTCTAACACCATGATAGCCCTGCAAGCCCTTCAGTATGAGTCCTGCTCATGTTATCTCTGCTCTCTATTGTGTTTTTCTTTTACCATAACAGTCTTTGGCTCAGTTATTCTGTAATTAAAATGACGCTGTGAAGCAAGTCTACCTAGTGCAGTTTCCTATCTAAATTCCTGTCATATTTCATTCCCCAGAAACTGGCCACAGCTGCTGAGTACTTCCAGATGGCCCATGCATGGCAGAATGAGTTTGAGGTAACAAAGGAGCAATAAACTACACTCACACACACACACACACACACACACACACACACACACACACACGGACGCATGCACACGCTTTGGATAATTAAAGCGTGGGACTTTTGTGCATGTGTTATATATGTTGTGGATGTTTGGAATCACATATACACACACAGAGAAGCAAACAGTGCTGCATATGACAGGAATCTCCTGACTGCACATTACTTCCGTAACTGAATAGCTTCAATCTGTTCTCGACCGCATGTCATTAGAAGTGATTACATCTCCATTAGCGGTAGGGTTTATTGCATTTCATAGACTGTCTTATGACACATTATGCTCCTTATTTGAGTTGACAGATACTTTCTCCCACCCGAAAAAATCCCAGTGGCGGACAATTACATCGCGCGAGTAAAGCAATGGTTGGGAAAAGTACATGTCATTGAGACTCTTATGTATTTGTCTGAGCAGTGAATTACCATACTGCTCTTTCAGTGGCAGAACAATTATTCGAACACAACATAGTCACATATGGGAACACTGCACATTCATCTTACGTCATACAGTTTTCATTCAACTGGAGACACAGACGAATGTCTCCATTTACATAAAATTGGAGCATTAAGTAATTGGTGTCACCTGTTTGCACTAAAACACTAAATTTGAAGTGGATAAATTGTTCTATGAGTGCATAAATGTGTGTCTTATTTTCCTTTTTGTGTGAAACACCCTAATTCACCCAAACAGTGCTATTTGTGCTTCTTTGTTGTTTACAGGGTGATGAAATTGCCTACTACAATGCAAAGGACAATGTGAGTGTGCATTCCTTCTTCTGTCTATTTGTTCTGCTTCTCTGTGAGCCCCTTCAAACACACAGGTCAGACTCAGACATGATCCAGTAATATATATATTTTTTTCTACTCAGCACCGGGCTCTGTCCTCCTCCTTTTCACTGCCTCATATTTTCCTCCTCATTTTCAGTCTCCTATTCACCGCATTCATGTTTTTTTTCACACTCACTTGCCATCGTTGCCTTAGCTTTTTTACTGCAGTCCCTCCTTCCTTTGCCTCTTCTTCAGGTCTTTCTTCCCATGTAGCTTCCTCTCTGTCATCCCTCCTCCCACTCGCTCGCTCAGGTGAAGAGGTCTCTGCCATGTTCCTCCTCTAATTGACAGATGAGATGTATGAGCTGGCTACGCTGTTGCTTTATTAGGAAGCAAGTGTTCACACTATCCCTTCCTTGCTTTTCCCCCCTCTCTCTCTCTCTCTCTCCACCTCATTACCTTTCCACGCTGCATTCCTTCATCCATATCCCATCACGCTTTTGTTCATATAACCCCCCGTATCTATTGTTCTCATTGATGTAAATTGGTGATTGCACGGCAGGAGTTATAAATCTCACACAGTGAAGTGTGACAGTCTGGTTGAACACACCCCTTCAGGTGAGAATGATACAAAAGAAAAGAAAGCAAGACATCATCAGGCAAACAGTCGATAATGCTATATCTTTTAACAAGCTGGGCGGGTGTGAAAAGTGGAGCAATGACATCACGTCAGAAGGGATTTGTTGATGAGGATGTGCAGTCAGACTGTCCTTGAGGCCCCTCTGCTTTTAAATAAACAGACAAAATGTTCCATATATGCTGTGAAGCTTCAGCAAATAACCACGAAGAGGCTTTCTGTGATATGTTCAACATAAGGTCAGAATTACTGATAGCATCTTGATTTGATTTTTTTCCCCCCCTTCAGCTGGATGCAAATGAAACAGAAGGAAGAAAATACAGGATTCGACCAGACTTTAAAGAGGACCAATTATTTAAGCGCTTGACCGATCACAACCACACAGCTGTCCACATCCCCACTGACATCTATGATGGCTGTGAGTACATGCACATGCTCACATATGGACACACACATACACTCACCAACCCAAATGGTAACCATGGCTACAACTGACACACTGGTCCATTATGACACATTGTTTACAGATTGTGCCTCCAGCAAACATGCTCATAGCTAAATGATGGCTTAAAAACATTGATAAAATATAATAGGATCTACCGTAGTATATTACTGCCTCTTACTAGCCATATGTCCATGTGATTTAAGTTCAGACAGTCTTCTTACTGAAAGGGACATTTTATCTGTCAATTCTTAATGGGAAACATCTTAAATATACAAAGTATACCTGAAGGAATACTTGAGTGCTTCATACTGTGCGGAAAACATGGCGACTGTATAACATTTTCTCCGCACCATGTCTTTACTTAAGATCATGAGACAATAATAACACTGAAATAAACTAATGTATGTGTACAGCATAACACAGAAACTGTGCCATTATCTTATTATGTCAAGGTTCAAAGAAAAGAATCAGCAGAAAAGCAAGCTCTTATGATGATAAATTCCCCCCAAAAGAATAGTTTCCAAAAGGGCCAGAAAGTGAGTAGGGAAGACTTGGAAAAGAACAGCAGGAATTAAACAGAACTTAAACAGGACTAGACAGCATCTAATGAGACGTGACTAAACGGCATCAGTGAAACTGACAATGATTTGCTCTCTAAAAAAATTAAAAAAGGCTTTCCAACCACAATAGCTCACAAGGGTTTTATACACACACAAAGAGTGTGGACCTCATGAGATGCAAGTGGAAAATATCAAAGTAAACTATCAGGTAAAGATGGATTTAAACTAACTGCTTTGTGATTTTCTCCAACTCCAACAAGAGGTGATATTTCTGATCACAGCTTATTATCTCTGGTCTCATGTCAGAAAGTGAGGCAGGTTCCTGGACAGGCATTGTCACGGTTGTTGCGACCAGTAGCAGGAGAACCTTTGCTGACAGTGTCACAAATTTCAAGGACGCCATCTCACGACAGTGCACAGTGTGACTGCTGCTACGAGTTACAGCTGCTGACAACTAGAACAACTCGATGTTGTTGTTGTGTTTACGATGTAACTACATATGTGGTGTTGATGTTATCTGTTATGGGATTTTTCCTTCCAAATGACAGTGTTGTTTCTCTTTCTGTTTTTTTTTTTTTGTTAATGATCACATGCACAATTCCCACCAGTAGAATTTCAGAAGCAGAGCAATTTGTTGTTTTTTGGAATTTTTCCATGATTTCCATGCTTTTGACATGTGGCCTGTTGTCACCAGGTGTAATTTAATGATGTGTTAATGACTTGAAAGGACACACAGAGCATGACTGTAGTGTATTGAAACAGTCAATTGCAATACAGTCAGTGTGTAGTGGTGTGTATATTGGCAATGTTGATATTGTGATGGTGTAAAACTTGAAATGTCCTAGTAACAACCAATAGAAATGCAACAGGAAATGGCATTATGATTGAAATAACAACACCCAAACAGTTATCGTTCTACTAGAATAACTTTTTCTTTCTTTTTTGTTTTCAATTATTTTCTTATAGGCACTGTCGGAATATATAAATGACCATGCATGCCACGTTGTGGATATTGATATACATTGTGGTGACTGTCATCTTCGTTGTATTGGAGAGCGACGTTCAAACTTACACTCGTATCCAAGTTGTATTCATGTGAAACAGTGTGACAAGTTCTAGACTTCTGAGGGCACAAGGAGGGAAAAACAAAGCACCTGAGGCAAGATGAGTGTTAGTAAACAGAGAAAGACAAGCCACAACTTGAGACATAAACCACGATGTGAACAGATAGCAAACCATGATGGAGTCAAACATTAGAAAAATACTGGAAAACCAGAAAACACAATCCACATAGCAATTAAATAACAAAGCCTACACCGGAGCGATAACTGACTTGTATCCCAGTTACTATGATTGCATGTCATTGGGAATCAAATTCATACCAGAGTGATTTAGACTTGAATGAACCAGACAAGTAAGCAAAACATAATGACCTTTAAGAGTCGAAGCTAGTAATGGTCAAGTGGAAGAAGAAGGTCAACGTTTGTGTCATATTAGGTCATTTTTATTCATTGGTTAGTTGCAGAACCAATTCAATCCAGCCAGACAATGGTCTGGTCAGAGGTCCACTGAAAGAACAATCCTTCTGGGAGCATCCAGTGATCTGAACATGCACAAAAGTGTTGGGGGATGTGCTGTCACGCCATGTTTTTTGCCTTGTTTGTTATGAACCTACATTTCTCATCATTTCATCATCACGTGGTGACATTTACCTTTAGTGATTTAGAATAATTTGATTCTCTAGAGTCCCTCTGACATTAGCACAGCTCAACTTGAATGTCAATGACTTAAGTATGGTCTTTTGAATATCTTTAATGTGTTCTGAATTATGTATTATATTTGAGTAGCTTTTCTTCTGTTTTTACATTTTAAACTCTTGGGTGATAGTATGACAGTGAAAGTAGTAAAGTATGTATACACAGGTTGTCCACGCGCAGTTACATGAATCTCACGACATGATCATGTTTCCAGCTCACAACTGCAAAGATGCCAGCTGACCTGACTGCTTGTGTTCTACTATTTGTGTGTCTATCAGAGAGGATATGTGTGTATATGTGTTGGGATACTCAGTGGCATGTAATGGGATGTGGTGCTTCAGCATCGACTTGAAGGGGCAGCAGGATGAGGTGACTTCCTCAGCATGGACTTCAACCTGCTGGGGAACCGTCTGGCCTCAAGGTTACATGCTTCACCTTTCTGCTGACCCCAAACAGAGGGCCAGAAATGAGGAACACTGATGGGAATAGATTGTTTTCAGGGTTTGCTATCCAAAGTTGTGAAAGTCTGGCTTATTTCCACGTGTTTGTGCACATTGTGACTGCTTTTTTTTTTTTTTTTTTTTTTTTTTTGCTACACTGACCATAATCTGGGCTGTGCGCCATGGCTTTTTATATGTCCTTTCTCTCAATGATGCTGTTTATAGGTGGTCTGTAATGAGTATGCATAGATACGCTGAGCTGAGAGCTGAGACCTATCCTAGGCTGATGTCTGATCTGAATGAGATGAAAGAAACTACAGGTGTGTGTGTGTGTGTGTGTGTGTGTGTGTGTGTGTGTGTGTGTGTGTGTGTGTGTGTGTGTGTGTGTGTGTGTGCACGGACGTGCGTGCGTGCGAGAGTGAGAGAGAGTACCAAGTGCGACAAGTCCATTGTGATGAGCAATCTATGTTATGGAAATGGAGAGCCTTACTTCAAGATGTGAGGATTTAGGCTAGAACCAGGCAACGTTGGAGTGGGTGTAGTGTTGATAAAAATGAACTAAAGCATGAATATATCATAGAAAAAGCAGCATGTTTGAGAGTGACTACATGGTTACATACTGTGCTAGAGATGACCATGCATGCAGGGTTACTTTGTATGCCGGAGGGAGGAGAGAAAAAAAAAAAAAAAGCAGAAGATTCATACGTTATTGAGGTTTCAACTCTCCAATTTGATCTCCACCCTATAAATGTTCCAGGAATAGCCCTTTGCTCAGCTGGAGAAAATTGGATTTTCTGGGCAAAGTGGCTGGTAACTTTATGAAATCAGCTTCACGTGTGTGGAGTGAGTATTGAACAGAAAACAAACGGCAGAAATCAACGACAAAATACAATTATGAAAATAGAATAATTTGGCTATTATACAAGGGGGCACATAGGAAAGAAAAATGATATGTACAATGTTTGACAGACTAAAGAGAAAACAGTCACATTCGGTGAGAACAGAAGCTGAATCGAAAAACTGAAAATTTATGTATTCAATATATGTGATGCCTCGGGGCAAGGCACAGTTAAAAAAGTACTCTGAGGAGAGTGATGTTTCTCATTTTGAGGATAGCAGCTAGCTAGCAGCTTTGTTGCTTCAAAAGAAGAGGAATAAAAACGATCTGAAGAGATGGATGGTAACTTTGAATCAAGGGGTGATATTCCCCAATTAGACTCGAAATATGAAGTAAGACATCAACCTCAACATATTTGATATGGCTATGGCTCAGTTTATTGATACAATTAGTTTATATGCAGAATCAGCATTCATAGGCTTATTTACTGTGTTGGTTAGTAAAAAATAAATAGATAAATAAATGTTTACAAAAACACAACAACTGCACAGCTATGCAATTATATTGTGATTGATTGATTGATTGATTGATTGATTGATTGATTGATTGACTGATTGAACCAGAGAATAATTTATTTGTATAAAATTTAGTAAAGCCACAAATAAGATGATAAAAGCCGCGAAAAAAGAGAACCTTGTAATGTGAAAAACCATATGGAAGTTGCAGCATTGAAATAAAATGTATGTCAATGTCAAATTAATGTCAATATAAAATGAGAATTTACACATTTACTTTGACAATTAAAAACCGTCACGATAGGACTGAAACATCCAAAAACAATCTGCCTTCAGCCTTTTAAACATATGTGCGGTGAAAACAATCTTCGCAAAATTGCACACAATACAAATGAAGAGAGAGAGAGAGAAACGCCCTAATAGAGAAATGAATGAATGAACAAAGTGTCAGTGGCAATATGGGCAATGAGACAGCAGAGTAGTTTAGCTTATCAAGTATCATGACTGACTCAGGATTCACCAAAACCTATAAAAATACTAAAAGACAACATATCAGTAGTTTGTAGAGATTTTTAAGAGGAACTGTGTGTTAATGCTTTTTGCATGTTTTGTCAGGCCAGAAGATACATGTGTATGCATGTGCTTATTTTTCACATTAACCGGCTAAATAAATAAATAAGCAATCATGAGTGTTGAAATTAGAAGTTATCTATCAATCTGTGTCATTCAAAAACATTACACTTCGCACTTTTCTCATTTTTCATCCATCAGATGATGTGATAATATTTTCAATCCATATTCCTTTAAAATGATGCCCTTAATGAGAGAAATGCATTACTGTGCACGCACACGCTGCATGCTGTCACTCTCTCTCGCTTTCCCCATCTACAATAAAAACCATGCACTCCTGGCAACCGCGGCTTCATTAACTCCCTCCTCTAGAGGCATGCATGTAAATGAACAGTGTTTGCTTTGCACATCAATGAGTCACATCACACTCAATGCAGGACACCCAACGTGCCCCACATATATGCCTCTGCTTACGGATACATATAGAGGGGCATTCATGACAAATAAAAGAAGAAAAAAAAATTACATTATATGAAAATATATATGGTGCTACGTTTTATATAAAGAAAGAGGTAAAAAGAAATCAAGGATGACAAAATAAGAAGAGGAGTAGAGAGATAGACAGAGAAACGATAGTGTTGGAGCAGTATGTGCTGTCTCTCCATCCATCATAGTGAGTGTTATGTGGCTCTGAGCTGTCTGGCTGCTGTGTCATTACATCCATAATGCCTGTTGCCTCTCACAACACACTCTATCAATCAAATGCATGCACACATACAAACATAGGACACACACATACGCACACAGAGGTTATTGGGTTTTTGGCAACATTTAGCATAGTTTAATTCCGGGGGATACAAATCCGTCACTACCGTGAATACTAATTCTAAAAATGACTTGTTGCAAACAGGCGCTATCTGCTTGTGCTGACTTAATATTTCCTCATGTTGCCTGCTGTGAAAGTGGGCTGAGACCATGTGCTTGTGTGTGAATCTTAATGAATGTGTTCATTTGGATGCCCACAAGTCTTAATACGCACACACAGACATGCAGATGCAAAATCTGCTGACAATGAAGTGTTTACCATTTTGCCCATTACATATTTTTGCTTGTTTGTGTGGATTTCCAGCCAACATTGTGCTCAATGAATTGACCTGGACAGAAGCATTGGAGGAAGTGTTTAAGAAGAATCGAGAAGACGACCCAACACTTCTCTGGCAGGTGTTTGGTAGTGCTACAGGCTTGGCTCGCTACTACCCAGGTAGAAAAAAATAAATAAATAAATAAAAATAATAAATAATCAAACTGCACTCTCTTAGCCTCTGTGAGCTGTTAATCAATCTGATCTCTTTGCACCTCTAAGCTACGTCGGGTTCCATCCTTATCAACTCTGTTCATTGAACTCATCAGACAATTATTTACTTGACCTGAGTTGGGTGTTTGGAAAATTATAAATTAATATGCAATTAAATTAATAAACAAGTTCAATCTTGCAAATTTCTTTAAGGTGGTGGCAGAGTTTCTATCACTGCAGCAGTCAGGCGTTCTTCTATTAAAGGTTTTCTCTGCCAAGTCATTTCTATTCATGAGATTCCTTGTGATCATTGACTTTATGTAGCTTTATGGGAAAATTTGTGTCTAATATTCACAGACTTAACATCCCTAAATGTATTATTCCTTGCGTGCTGTGCAATCCCATACTCTAATAGCAGCCTGTTTTCATGGTTTTGCTCACTAATAGTGAGACTAATGTGATTATCAGCAAAACATTGTTATCACCCTTTTGTTTAGCTGTTCTATTACGGTATTACCAAACAGACAACATGTTATAATGTAAATGACATGATTTATTTAGAATTCTGTCCCTGGAGCCAACCGTCATGATGACATAAATTGTGTCTTTTCTTGTCTTCACAATGACTGACAGCGACTCCACACTGCTGAGTCGAATGTGACGCCGCACATCCCCAGATTCTCGCATATCAACACCCCAGTCTGTCAGCCTGATGACTCAGAAATGACAACAAAATAGAAATGTGTTTATTCGCCTGGACTGTGATCAAAATTATCATCTATTCATACGGTTTGTAATCTCATCTTCTAGCCTCTCCCTGGATGGATGCTCGAAAGACTCCAAGTAAAATTGATCTCTATGACGTCCGCAGGAGACCATGGTAAGAAAAGTGTGAAAACTGGCACCGATTGAGATGTGATGAAAAAGTAAGATTAATAGCACTTCATATTTTTATGTGTAAATCCAACTTCTGTTGTTGGTGCTGTTTTGGTTTGTTGTGCAGGTAATTTATTTATGACAAACCCAAATTTCAAAAAAGATTTGACTCACTAAACTGTGTTTTCAAATAGACTATACTGGACGCCAACACAGAGGTGTTAATTTAAAATGAAAGTTTTTTTTTGTTTTGTTTTGTTTTGTTTTTTTTTGTCTTTTCAAAAAATGGATTCCTTTCATAATATACAAACAATGAACTATGTTGGGAAAGTGCAATTATAGTGTGAAAATGTGAGCTATAGTGTTTTACTTTGAAGATCTGATACGTTTACCTAGGTTCTATTGGGAATAAAAGTGTAGTAGTGACATTTGAACATAATTGCATGACTAAAGAATAACATTTTTCTAACTGTTCCAACATTTTGGAATTAAGCATAATGACTTTCAGGTAAAATCTATATGTTGCTATTATTTAGTTTTGAGTAATATTGTTAATGTGGCCTAAAAACTTTCTAAGAGGATGATGCAGCTGCGTTCGCAATGAATTTTTTTTTCTCTCAGTTGATTTAGTAATATTATTAACCTTCATGTTTACAGTCCTATATGACTCAGTAAAAAAACAAAACCCAAATGTAAAAATACAAATGTGTTATGCCAAACTAAATTATTATGCAAATCACTTGAATTCTACATGTTATTAACTGGTGCTCAGAGAGTCTGAGTCGCAGCCAGGAAATGTGTTTTCATTCATTAATTCATTCATCCATCCAGGTACATTCAAGGAGCCGCCTCACCTAAAGATATGCTAATCCTCGTGGACGCGTGAGTTGTTTGATAATCTCACTGATCCTTTCACTGAACCTTCTCACATCAGTCATGATTTCCCCTGATTATAATGCTTGCCTTTCCACATTTGCCACATAATGTAATGTATTTCCCTGTGGAGAACCGGCTCTAATTACATTGAGTGAAGTCTCACTGGACAAGAAGTGAGCAGATAATTGCAGTGAAGAGCTGCTAGATGTATATTTTTTGGTTGTCCTTTTAGGAGCGGGAGTGTCTCTGGTTTGACTCTCAAACTGATCCGGACCTCTGTCAGTGAGATGCTTGAAACTCTGTCGGACGATGACTACGTCAATGTTGTCTATGTGAGTATTAATAATGTTTTTATTTGAAGGATCTGTTCAAGGAAGACAATATGCACGTGAATCAATGAATCATACAGAAAATGCTTGCACATAGACAGCAAATGCCCATACACACGTACACAGACAATAGAGGCTGGGGGATGGATGACAAGTAATGAAATATGGATTTCTCTCAGGTCTGGCCACCCTGAAACAGACCTTTAATGAAATAACTCACTTCTCTATTTGGTACAGGGGATTAAAACACCGTGTTGCACCCCCCACCACCACCACAACCCCAACTTCATACCCACAGATGTGGAGACGTGGCTGTATGAAACCATCTCCACTGCTCCCAACGAAATTAAATCTGGACCCCCGACTATTGTGAACCCAAGGAAACACCCATTCATCACCTCCTTGATCTTTCCATCACTTGTAACTTTCATCACTGAGCCATGTAGTTCTCAGCGTTACACCATGCACCTCCATTCATCTCGTTGTGTCAATGAATGATCTCTCTGGAACACTGTACACTTTCACTTCAATACACAACACCGTGATATTCTTTTCTTCATAGTTTCAACTTTCTTTCCCTTCAATTCTACTTTTTTCTGCCACCCATCACTTTGATCGCTCTCCTTCCACACCGGTCCACTCTCTGTTCGTATATTCCAGGCCTTCCGTGCTTTTGATTACACTCTGAAAGAGCCAATCAGGAGATTGTGTGCTGCGTCGATGGGCGCCTGTGGAGGTGTTTATTGAGATAGCTCTTTATAGAGATTGGAACTGTCTTCGTTCTCTTTGCACAAAGATAGCCATTCAGGCTCTGTTTCCTTTCCCCAGGGACCCTTTGTCTTGGACACAATGTATTCCGTTTCAGGGAGGACTTGTGATTCCTCAAAGATGTGCAATTATGTGTGTGTGTATGTGTGTGTGTGTGTGGCGTGTGTGTGTGTGTGTGTGTGTGAGTGTGTCACAGGAGGTGGGCTCGACTGAGAAGGATTTTCTTAATGGATGAACTTCAATTGAGTTTTCACAACTTTTGATCTTCTTACATAGCCTTGTAAATCTTCAGCGATGTGGCTGTAAAGACTGATATGGCACCTAATGTTTGGGTTAAAGTGTTGGAAAAGCATTTAAACTAATCGTGTTGCACAGGGTAAAGTCACGAGGAAAGGAGTGTTTCTCAGCCAACAATAGGCTGTAAACGTATGTGTTGGATCCACGAGCAAAACGAGTTAAGGCCAAGCCAGGGACAATAATGCCCCCATTCAAGTTCCCGTATCCCCAATACTATCTATTTAGAGTCGATAATTTGTAAGTCTGGATTCTTTAAATTTGTCTACGTATAGAAAAGCTTTTTAATATGATATCATGCCTTGTATATCAATAATTCATATTAAAAGCAATCATGATAATGGCTTGTTGAACACATATTAATCTAATCTGAGAGGTTCTGTACAATATTCGTGTATCCATTATATGTACTACTGTTAAAACAGATGATAATGAAAATTGTCCTTGACCCGATCCCTCAGCCAATCACCAACCATGAGCCAGGAGGTATTTGTTTAGCCACATTTGTACAATCTGCCGTGATCCATTCCAACAGCTCTGCTCTAAATGCTGCTTTTGCAGTAATGTTCAGTGTTATTGGAGGCTGACAGGGAGCTTTTAATTAAACACAACCTTCATTTTTCAGGGTTTTCAGTGGTATTGAGCAGGACTGCATTATGCTGAGAGTTGTTTGTATTGTTCTGCCTCTTGTATGTTAATGGATGAGTCGTTGTACTGGGTCACATTGGATTGTACAAATGGTTCCAATGAAGTGATTGTTGAAAGTACTCTGAAGCAGAAAGCTGGACTATCCAGGGGAAATTCATGTGTCACAGTGAGAGTAAGCAAACTCCTGCAGCCTGGATGCAGTTTTTAGGGGGGCTTCTTGCTGTGAGATAATAGTGCAAACCACTACTCCACAGTTCTGCCAGTTCTCATTACAATTTAGCTTTTATGATTGAAAAGATCTGAGATTGGGAAATGCTTTGGTGTTGCCACACTGAGGTTCAGAAAAATTATCAGTTGGACTAACAAACAAGATTTCAACAAGTTGACATCACAAGCAGATTATCTAAAGAACTCTATGTTTTGAAAAAGTTAAAAGCCAGAAAGGAATCGGAGATGTTAGTTAAAAAGATCTCTCTTTACACGGGAATGCTATGTGAGTTTATAACTGCAGTTCAACCTGATCCAACATTGTTCTGGAAAATCAACACATTATTACATTATTTGTACTTTTTTCTGCAACCAATGTTTGAAAATGCACAATTAAAAACAAATTTTAATAATTATTCATTTTTCTCAATGATAAAGAGTAGTACAATAAAAGTCATATTGAAGTTTAGCATGTCATGTAGCAAACAATAAAGCAGCGGTCAGTTTGTCTCAAACTCATTCGTTCTGCCTGTCACCCTCTTTCCTCTCAATTCGTTTCTTTCTGTCACAGACTCAATCAGTCACACACACACTCACACATACACACAGCGCCCTGTGTCTGGCCCAGAGGGTGTAGTTACCTGTCACTAAATCATTACTCTCTGATATTACCCATAAATCCCTCCTCATTAACAGCAGCCCAGGGACTGGCTTGGCATTTGGTCATGGAGGATGCTCACACACTCACTTAACAGCTGCAGCAGGTCAGAAGATTGCTGATGGCTGCCTCAGTGCCTTCTTTTTATTTTTTTTAACTTCTTTCTTTCCTCGTCTGTCCCTCTCCCGACTATTTTCTTTCACACTTATGCTCTCGCTTTCACCGAAGCTCTCACCTCTCTGAGCCTTTGTCACTTTTATCCAGCCTGTTCAGCCAATGTTAGCCGATGTCAGCGCTGTTAGTCAGTGTCAGTCCAGTGGGCAAGCCCAAGTGCTACACCAGAATAGCAGAGTCCAGTGGGATTAGAGCTAGAAGATTAGTCTTCTCTCTTGTGTCATCACTAATCCATTCCCATGGCCTGGACCACCACATACACACACTCACACACACACACAGGAGCTAGTAATGGGATCACAAGACAACAGTGGAATTTGAAGTAGATTTATATTTATATTTATATTTGCTGAACCTGTTTTACAAAACACCCTCCCCCCAATAGTTACTCAGTATCTTATTATCCTGACATAATTGGTGTACATTAAAAAAAAAGCACATTTCTAATCAGTATTTGATTGATGTGTCTCATATAGTATGTGAGCTCATTATTTTGCAAAATGAGATACACCTTTTCTCAATCTTTTTTTTTTTTTTAAATCTTGTCCTCACACCATCCCCCATATCTCGTCGAGTCCTCTTTCTCTCCCTTTTTGCTCCTCACCCTCCCACACTCTGTTCTCACAGTCCTCACTTCTCCTTTTAATAGATTAGGTGATAAAAGATCCCTGTCTGCTCTTTGTGGGCAATTACGTTTGTGTTTGTGTGCACGTGTACCCTGCATATGTTGAAGTGCTCTTCTCTCATTTAGTGTTTTTCTTTCTTCAACCCACGTCCAATGCGATATTGCCTTTCAGTTCAACATCTATGTGCATGCCTTGTTATTGTCATTCTGAGAGAAACTTCAAGGCTGCAAGCTCCTCCGAAAACACTTGCATACCCACGCACACATACGACGAGGGCTCTTGTAGCTCTCTGCTTGTCTGAGCAGATCGGTGTTTTCAGCCTCACTATCGGCCATCTCAGAGACAAATGGATTCGTTGAGATCAATGAGATGCTGTATTGTTTCAGAAAAGTTCAGCAATACAATAGTTTGAGCTGGTTTGCAACTCTTCTGTCCCATGCCCTTCATGCACAGTTTAAATTTACTCTGTTCTACGATATAATTAATTCTGTCATTCGTACTATCCCTCATTGGGGGCTTTTTTTTTTTTTTTTTTTGAAAAGGTCCTTTCTCCTCACTCTAGTTCCATCTCAAAGGTCCATTCTGGTTTCAGTAGTTAAAGTATGAGCCTTCAATCGAGTTTGAAATATGAATGTAGAAGGGAGGTTTTTATCCAGCGTTGGGGATGGTGTGTTTGTGCATATGTGTGCTGCGGGGTGGAAACGACGAGGTCTCACCTTTAAAAAAAGATGGTGTTGCTGCCTAACCTCCTTTTTATATAGCAGAATCTTGTTTCCATGGGTACCAAATCGTTGAGCTCCAAGGATGTGAAGCAATTAGTGGGGCTTGATGAATGTGTCTGTTTACCACTGCCTGATAACAGCCAAGGCCAGGTGGGAGTGTTTGTGTGCATGCGTGCGCGTGCCGCGTTGGTATAATTTGTTACATATGCCCAGTTGTTGTAATTGTATGAATGATTTGCAGGTGATAATTCCCTGCCTCTGCCTCCCAGTTTAACACCAGGGTGAAGAGGACGGCATGCTTCGACCATCTGGTTCAAGCCAACGTGAGGAACAAAAAGCTGCTGAAGGATGCAGTGCAGAATATCACAGCCAAAGGAATTACAAACTACACAAAAGGCTTCGAGTTTGCTTTTGAGCAGCTTTCTGTGGTAAGGAAGAAAAATGTGACACTTTGCCTTACTTAAGGATGACTGAAAGCAGAAGTCCAAAATTAAAAACAAGTTTTTGAATGAATGAAAGCGGCTCCATAGGTCAGCAGAATTAGAAAGTTGTCTTTCACTGCCATCTGGTGGTTGAATGAACACAACAATTTATAAACGGAAAAGAAAAAGGGTCACTTCAATGAATTAATCTAAACTTCTAATGAATATTAGTGATGCAGCAGTTTCCAATTCAATGTACCCTTGCATGAAGCTGCTCACACCCACAGTTTGATTGTGTTGGATGAAACAAGAACAACAGCATAAAATGAAGAGCTTGCACATCTTTATAGTTATATATT
>OMNM01049781.1:0-10552 GCA_900302745.1 Parablennius parvicornis | reverse complement strand
GGAGTCGGACCGAAGGCCGGGTCCGAGTCGGTGAAGGGCCAGGTGTTTGACGTGGGCCCCCGCTACACGGACTTGTCGTACATCGGGGAGGGGGCGTATGGAATGGTGTGGTGAGTAGCGCTGCCGTCGGGGCTGCCGTAGTACGGAGCGACTGATCCCCGCGACCATAAGCCGTTTGTTAGCAAACACCGTTAGCCCGTTGTTCAACCAGCGGAGCCCCGCGGACCGTGGGAGCAAGTCACGATGCGTGGGTTTAAAATAGCTGGCCGGGATTCAGACGCTGTTAAGCCTCGTTTTGCGCTCGGCAGGTTAGCCGAGCGGCTACAGGCGTGGCTATCAGCTTTAACAGGAAACAAGATTGAGAGTGATTGCGCACGACGGGAGTTTTCGTCTTTCTTTCTTTACGCAGGCAGCATTTGGCCACATATTTGTTGTTAAAAGTTACTGATCGCTTGTGTTCAGATTTCTACCGAGTGTTACTGTGATCTGCGCTCCGTTTCCGCTCGGCTGACAGAAAGTCTGCAGCGGAGCTGCTGCAGAGGCTGGAAGTGGGATTTGTCATCTGAAGCGAGGCCTTTTTTTCCGCGTTATCGCCCTGTGGGATCTGTAGCTCTGCGTGGACGTGTTATTGAGCAATCCCGCACTCGATGTCGGTGCTAAAGTCGAGGCTGCACAGTGCGAAATGCTCAGTGTTTTTTGTTGGGTTTTTTTTTTTTTTTTTGCTCTGCCGAGAGCTGCAGGCCCCACTCTTCCTTCCCCAACAGGACTCGGCATGCAACTCCCTCCTCAGCTCCATAGTGCTGTTTTTGTTTATGTCATCGTGGTCATGTGATTGCACTGTTGCAGCAGTGTTTGTAAACACAGTCGACACCCCTTGGATGGTAAAGTCGGAGAAAGACGCATCACATTTAATAGTATCATGACACATCAGTGTGGAGCTGACCCTCATTAAACCCTTAGAAATATACATGTTTCTGGTGTTTATAATTTACTACATAAAGTAGCGTGTGTGGTCAACAACACATCACATTGATCTTGGACAGAATAGAATCCTCATTCATAGGTTGGTGCCTGTATACCTGTCCAGCTGCTCCTCAAGGAGAAGCTCTAATCAGTTACATAATCCAGTGCGTTTAGGCGTGCAGACGTAGTCAGGACGATCTGAAGAATTACAAGCAAAATTGTTTGATGAGGTAATCTGAGTGCTTTCAAAACCTCTTCTTACACACACACACAGCCATCTTCAGATTTTGCAGAGAATGATCCAGTGAGAGAAAATGTGGGGTTGGGCTGGTTCGACGTTGTGGAAAGCAAGGGGAACTTGGGGAGTATTTACTTGTTAGGGCAGAGATATGTAGGAGTCCGTCTCTGGACACACAATATGTTTAATCTTGAGGCAGATGGGCTCCAGCAGGAGAGGGCCGCAGCGGGAGCGACTTCTGTCGGCCAAAAACAGGAAACCAGGGCTACAGTTTGCACGGCCAACCAAAAGTGGACAATAGAAGAACGTTTCCGTGGCCTACAGGTTATCATGTACGTCGCAGGTTCAGAATGGGAAAGAAACGGCATTACGGCAACTTGTCTTGGTTCACTCTGAGTCCTTCAGCATATATAAAAGCTAGTTGCACAAACATTAGCTAAAAAAATTTTTTCGACAACTTAATTCACACAGATGAAAGAGAAGATGCTGGCTTCTCTTTCATCAGTGGTGCCCCCCCCGGCCCCATCAGCCCACCCGACATCCTTCACCCAGTAAAGCCACCAGGTGCTTTTCCTCACATGGTTGGTGTTGTTTGTTCACAATGTGTTCCGCAACATCAAGCTTCCCCTAATAGGAAAGATGTGATGTAACCATATAGTCCCATTTGAAGGCCGTTGTTTGTTCAGAAACCTTCATTAAATGTGCATCTATCTGCCAGTAATTGATTTAATGACTTTTCATAATTCGTAATGCACCATTTAAGATCTCGGCGCTCCACACAGTCCAGTGTTATCTGAGAAGGGCGTCACCAGCGAGGAAAAAAAAGCTTAGCAACCTTTCAATCTGTGCGATAAATTGAAGGTTTATCACAGTGACGATATCAACATATCGTAAAAAGAACATTTGCGTGTTGTTATCATTTGGTATATAAGAAAGAGGACTGAATTTTGTCCATACATCGGGACATTCACATCACCGATTTCAGTCTTATCGTGATTGCAACACTCAACGTTATTGCATTTTTAAACATAATCATACAGATGACTCAAGTTTTCTAACTTAAACTGTCATTTAGTTTGGTATTTAATAACTGATTTTTATTTGTAGTAATCCTTTGATGGCACAAGATCACCAAAACAAGCCACAGGCTTTTTCAGTTGCTGGACTGTTCATTTATTTTTGTAATAATGTTCTTGTTTGCGAGCAAGACGTCCACTAGTCGTCCCTGGTGATGTTGTTGCCGTTTATTGTGCAGTTTTGGGTCTCAGTGTTGCGTTCTGATCTCTAGTCTTACTGCAATAGTTATTTACAGTCATCCCATGGGCCCCTGATATTCGCGGTTTTTTGTTTGTTTTTTTGTTTTTTTTTCCTCCAGTAGCTCCTGGTCTCCATCTGGACACCTCCACCATGCTGACACTGCGCCTACACACAGGCCTCCCAGAGACAGAGCTTCACAACATAATACAACAAAACAGACACATGTTACATGTACACGTTGGCAGTGAAGAGACGGTCTCCATTTTACAGCCAGTATCGGCCCAGATGCTGATGCCATCATTGTGCTTGTGTGAGAATCGTTGCAGTGTGTAACACGACACCTGTCTTGTGGTTGTTGTTTTTTTTTTTTTTCTCCTTTCTCCACATCCTCTGCATCCAGCTCTGCTCTGGACAACGTGACGAGACAGCGCGTGGCCATCAAGAAAATCAGCCCGTTCGAGCACCAGACGTACTGCCAGCGCACACTGAGGGAAATCAAGATCCTGCTGCGTTTCCACCATGAGAATATCATCGGCATCAACGACATCCTCAGGGCACGGCACATCGACAACATGAGGGATGTGTATCTTTTTTCTTTTCTTTTTTCTTTTTTTTCCATGCCTCTCTCCGGGCCTCGTTTATGCATGTGCACATTTATGTAAACTCACTCAAGCAGTTTCATTTAGTTCCCACTTTTTGTTTTTTTTGTTTTTTAAGTAGACATTCATGAACAGACACGTACACAATTAGTCTGCTGGTAGAGAATGAAAAGTCCCAGGGCTCTAAAGGAAGATGAGTTGGAAGCTTCTTTTTCGGTATTTCTCTTCATAGAGGCGCGTCACACATGAAGCCAACTCTACTGTGAAAATACAAGATACTCCAGGTTGACTTGTGACGTATTGATGGAATTCAACACTTTCCCATAATCAAGTGCTGGCATGTAATTTTCCTGCCCATCATTTCTATGGAGTGGAGGAGATGGGTGTGTAATTCAACACCTTGTTTATTTTTGTAATTAATATTTTTTAAATGTTAAGCCTGATTGAAACACATTTTGATTTAGTAATAGAGGTTTGTGCCATTGAGAAGCAAGTCATTTGAAAATAACTGGTTTCAAGTCGCAACTCGAATTAAACTTTGGCTAAAAGCCAGTTCACATAGAAGTAACGAACTATTCTATGGTCAGTATAGTCAGAATTACTTCGTATTTGGACTTTTGCTTGATTTACATAAAGTGTCAGTTTAAGAAACCTTATTTAAAGTCATTTGTTATATTGTGTCAATCCAAGTTTTAGACAATTTCTGATTGTTTTTACGTCCTCTGCTTTTCACTCAAGACATCGCAGGAAAATAACAAAAGCTGATCAAACATCGATTCATGGTGCAGCCAAACTAAAAAAAAAACACACACACACAAAAAAACACTCTAATGCTGGCATTAAGGTAACTGACTGGTTTGATTCATGTGCTGAATCACGGCGCAGATCAGTGTCACTCTTCAGCCACATCAGGCGGCGGCGGCGGCCGTCCGCAGGGCGGCGGGCAGAGATGTGTAGGCAGGCGGAGATCTGCTGTGAAAAGCTGCATTGTTCACTGGTGAGACTCGCAAATTGTGAGTCCTTGTGTTGCTTCTGAGCCTTGTGTCCATGTTTGGTCTGAGTGCTCTGCTTTGTTGCGCCGTGTTGTGATTTAGTGCTGAGTAAGGCGAATGTGGTGGAACCTGTGGATGATATAACGTCATTTAGTAGATATGCTCGATACTGTAGAGCAGCACAGGCGTATGGCTTCTTACATTAGGGCACTCTATAGCCTCGCTCGTGTGCCATTTGTTTACTCTCTTTTATCCACTAGAGGAAACGTTAGATAGTTATGAACTTTTTTTTTTAAGTTACTAATTGGTAGAAGATATAGTTGTTCAGTTTAGAATGAAGTTGTGCTACAAGTAAGAAGCTAGTCATTTATTTGTTAGGATGTATATTTCAGTACTTTATTGTATAGTGAGGTACTTTTGATTAAACTACTGTGGGCAAGTGGATACTCGTGATAAATTCAGCTTTCATCGTCTCTAAACTAGACTACTAGAGGAGTCGGACCTTGAGATCAGGCGTCACAAGCAGCTCAATTTGATGTCATTTAGGCCAAATAACACAAAATAAATACAGACGGCTCAAAGTTTTCCCCTCTATTATAGTGCAAAGAGTATGTTTTAGGGGAGGAAAAGTTAACTTTTAGTATTTTTTTTTAGCAGTTGCTCTCATTGGAAAATCTTTAATTCCTTCTTGTCACAGTATGTTTACATATCCCTTGGATCTCATGGGAATTTAATTAAGGATTTCCCTAATAGCTATTTTTGCATAATATTTTGCAATAACAATGCTGTTTTTGGTCATTTTAATAGTTTTTCTTTTTCATCTTTTAGCGTTTCGCTACAACGCATGAAAGTTGCGGCATGCCGTGGATTAGTGGCATTGTGAGTTTCTCCTTGAATGCCTGTAGAAAGTGTCCTGGTATGTCGGTGTCGGTGGAAACAGTCCGTCTCTGCCGTTGTGCTGCCTTGACCCGGTGCGTCCTTCAGCTACATCGTCCAGACCCTGATGGAGACGGACCTGTATAAGCTGCTGAAGAGCCAGAAGCTCAGCAACGACCACGTGTGCTACTTCCTCTACCAGATCCTGCGAGGCCTCAAATACATTCACTCTGCCAACGTGTTGCATCGTGACCTTAAGCCCTCCAACCTGCTCATCAACACCACCTGTGACCTCAAGGTCTGCCTACATACACACACACATTATACAGCGTATGTATATAGTGTATCTGGAAATTCTACATTTACATGCTGCGAGTTTGGTCTCAGCATAAACATTTTGTGAAAATGTAAAGTATGTTGTGTCAGGCATGTGTGAAGTTTAGAAGGTAAATTTTACAAATGACAAAAATAAAGGCAACTGTGACCACTTTATATGAACTTTTACATCAAAAACTAAATGTTTCTGTCTTTAAAAACAGCTATTTAGAGACATACAATTAGTTCTTTTAAATATTATATCGTGTTCATATACAGTTTCCGTTGAAATACCGTGGGCCTTCTCAGAAGGAGGATAACATTTCTTGTCGCGTTCACATTGATTAGCTGCCCGTTTCCGATTTCAACACCAGTGAAAGGGGGGTGGAACAACTTCCTGAATAATGTGGTTATTTAACAACACTAAGGAGCTTTTCTGTATCTCAAATGTGTGTATATTTACAGAGCATCTACATCAAGCGCAACAGTTTTAACATGAAAACTGTTGCTTTTTATTTTGGTACAATGATCTAAACTCGACTACAAGTGCATGTACTGTGAAGTAGGACATGTCATGATTTCTACTCGGCGCTTTCTTGAGTTCAGGCAAAATGTACTAAAAGAACACGTAAACATAAATGGTGCATGTCCAATCAAGTCATTGCAGTTTGTTAAAAGGCTCCCCGAGATATGTAGAAAATAAGTGTGTAGGAGTATATTTAGCTCCCCAGTACAATCCTGTGAAGATTAGGGACATTTTTGAGGTTTTAAACATGATTTAACCAGTGATATTGATCATTTAAGTGTAAGTTTCATCCTTTCATGATTAAAACTGTCGCAACTCGCTTTTTTTTTTTTTAAATGTATTTGCTTGGGTTTTCCCTCCCACCTCTCTTATGCCCTCTGAGCCTGCTGACCTCTCTGCAGCCGGCCATCAATCCCCGGATTAGCCGGTCATGTGTGGGTTGCCAAAGCAAAGGCCGCACATGTTGCAGCCTTCAAGTGCTTACCTCCAGATCAATATCAATGCATATTTAATCTGTAGTTCTACCAGTAATGGTATTTGCTGTACGGTATTAATACCTTTTTAAACAAAGGTTCCAATTTAAAGAAATTGCCATAGTTTTCATTTAAAAGAATATTATAGACTGCACTCTTTTCCTCCTCCCAAACCACAAAGGGTGACAAGCTAATTATCAGTTTTTCACCTTTTTTTGGGGCTTTTTGTGTCATTTACAGATCTGCGACTTTGGCCTGGCGCGGATAGCCGACCCCGAGCACGACCACACAGGTTTCTTGACCGAGTACGTGGCTACGCGTTGGTACAGGGCTCCAGAGATCATGCTCAACTCAAAGGTACGCGCGTCCGTGTGACCGACCGGTGTTTTTCGTCTCTCACTGGGCCTTTTTTGAGTGAGTGTGTTTTGTGTCTCAGGGCTACTCGAAGTCCATTGACATCTGGTCAGTGGGTTGCATCCTGGCTGAGATGTTGTCCAACAAGCCACTCTTCCCTGGGAAACACTATTTGGACCAGCTCAACCACATACTGGGTGAGTGGCAGATTTAGTTTTTTGATTCCTTTAATTCTCAAGATCTACAGCTGATCGTAGAGGTGTGTGTGTTTGCGTGTGTGTGTGTGTACTTGTTTATCTGCGCAGGCGTTCTTGGCTCCCCGTGTCCGGAAGATCTGAACTGCATCATCAACATGAAGGCCAGGAACTACCTGCAGTCTCTGCCTTACAAACCCACCATCCCCTGGGAAAAGATCTACAGCAAGGCCGACCGGAAAGGTGCAGCATAGCACTCTGTTCAGAGTGGAAATACATTTATTTAGATTGGAGAGAGAGAAAAATCAGGCAGAGTTATGAGAGTCAAGAAGGCGCTTTATGAAAATGAACAAAACTTAGTGATCGGTTCAGTACGGTTTATTTTTATTTGCCGCAATTAAGCCATTTTCATTGAACTTCACTTAGAATTAAACTTTGAATAAAAAAGCAATCATCTGAACAATCCCCTTTCAATTACATTGCCTTTTCAACAGTGAAATTTAGTGGCAGAATTCAATACAAACATGAAGTTTTGTACATCCTTTCCACCCAATCTTTTTTCAGTGATGAAAATGTGTTGCTGCTACAAGCAAAGCAGTGCTTTGCTTTGAGTTTTGTTTTTTTCATACACACTCTGGAGATCTGTGCTAATCAGAGCTCTCTGATATTTTAACACAGCTCTGGATCTGCTGGGCCGCATGTTGACCTTTAACCCCAGCAAGCGCATCAGTGTGGAGGAGGCCCTGGCTCATCCCTACCTGGAGCAGTATTATGATCCTACAGACGAGGTGAGCACATGTTTAATTGTTGTGCAAACTGTTGGGGGGAAATAAGTCCTCCGAGTATTTAAATTAGCATCAAAGGGTAAAAGGGGCTTAGTCACTCGGTAAGCAGGTTCATCATTGTTTGGACTCTGATGCAAGATCTGTTGGTAGGCTTTTTTTTTCTGCTTTGTGCTGAGAAGCCTCTTAGCTGTGCTGGGAATGCAATTAGTGCTGCGATTTCTCCATGGTTTGAGCTGGAGAGAGGGTGAAGAATTAATTCACTAATCACATCTCAATTTATGTAACGGAGAAACAAAATCCCAGCCCTACACCGTGGCTTTACTCACTGCTTCCTCCAGCGTTACTGCCCAGCCGTTGTTTTTTTGTATTAAAAAAAAAAAAAAAAATGCTATTTTGCAGTTTTGTTTGTTTTTTTTCTTCCCCCATTCAGTAGTTACTTAACTATTCTACAAGTTGAGGTAACCTCCAGGTCATTGCTGTTGTAAAGGAAATCAAGCTGTTTTTAAATAAGTGTGTTTCTTTTCTAACTTTGCTGTATGGAATGTATTAATAATGTGTGTGTTTTGTGCGTTTTGTAGCCCGTCGCTGAAGAACCCTTCACTTTCAGCATGGAACTGGACGACCTTCCCAAAGAGCGGCTGAAGGAGCTGATCTTTGAGGAAACTGCTCGTTTCCAGGAGACCTACCAGGGCTCCTGAGGCACAGGTACACAAGACGTCCGCTGCTGCTACATGCAAATACAGGACGCCAAACAAACGCATGCAGCGTATTTATTCGGAGAAAATCTCCCAGTTTTAACTTAAACGCCTCACCCGATGAATCTTGTTATGATGAGGGTAGTTTGGTCCGTCACGCCTCCCTGCAGCACCTTGTAAACAGTCTTTGTTCCATCAGTGTCTCATTTGATTGTGTGTCTACAGGCTGATCTAGTTTTCCTGGTTTTGATTCTGGAGTTTTTAGTTTCTGAGGCTTCTTGCTCCATTTTTTTTTTTTTTTTTTACAGTTCTGGTAAAACACTAGTATAAAACAAATAACTTGATATGATCTGTCTATGTGTCTTTTACCATATTTGAATCAAGCAGAAGAAAAGAGTTGATGTAGTTATTTTATAACACACAGCACAATGACTCATGTATGAGGACAAACTAAATGAAAATTGATTATAAGGCACAAGTAAAACGTAATCATTCAACTTGCCTGCTGATGTTGAGAGTGTGATTGTCTCCACCTTACATGTGGGAACGTCAAATATTGTTCGGTGTTTGGGACCACTAGATGTCAGTGAAGCACAACAACGATCATGTACACACAAACCTCACATGCAAACTCGCACAGCCAATAGCAGAAGTGTATGTGAACCAGGAACAGCTTCCACAGAGCTGGGGAAATAAAAAACATATAGCTCTCTGGAAAATGAGGGTGTGTTTTTTTTTTGCACATGATCATGAGGTAAATTATGATGAATATTTTACATTCAAGTTACTATTTGCTGAGGGATGCTTTGTTTTTGTTGCTCCTCTACCTGAGGTTTTGTACCACCAGTTTGTAAAAAGAGAAAAATAAATTAGGATCTTTGGATCAAAATTTTATGCAATAGATAATTGTATTAAGGCTGTGAGATCCTGGAGGGAATGACATCTGATTGGGTTTTTTTGAGCAATCATTCTCCTTCTCTTGGTTGTTTTCAGTTGATGGCACGCAGATGCTTGGAACAAGAAGACCCCAAAACAACTCGCTAAAACAAAAAGAAAACTGCATCTTCAAGAAAACCAACAAAGAGAGAAAACAAGAAATATGAACATTTACCTGCTTAACTTTCCATTTCTACTGCAAGAGAGAGCTAAGTTTAATTTTGATTTCAGTGGTTGGGTCTGTCCTTCTCATACTGTTTCAGTTTTGTAGGTTATGGACGCTTCCCTCCTCTCATCTCTCATCCGTTTTTGTTTTGTTTACTGTCCCAGTCTCTCCGGTGTCATATGCGGTGACTTCACTGCCGCTCTCCTCTTCTTATCAAATCCCTTTTTCTCATGTTGCGGACCTGTTTCTCCTCTCTTTGTAGCTTCCTCTCATATATTCACGTACTACTGTATTAACCAACTCCATAACTTTCTGTGTCTTGATCCATATAAATTGCAACCTAGAAGAAAAAAAAATTGAGGGCTAAAAGAACAGGGATGCTAATCGGGTGTGTGGATGTACATACAAAAGTATTAAAGCTTTTTCTTTTTTTTAATGTGCTCATCGCAGTTTCCATTTGTATGCCATTGTTTTCAGTTCAGCTCAGTTGTATTTTTCCGGTGGTTGTTTTTTTTTTTTAGCTGGAGACTACAAGTATTTTTTTTTTTTAATGTCAGTGATTTTACTGGCATGTTGGCAGGGCGTCTTTCTTCTCTCTTTCTTTTTATTTCCAAAAAAAAAAAAAAACTTTTTGATGTTTATGTGGATGCATGCATTCCTGCAGTGTACCAAAGTGGCAGAGAGAGAGAGACGCTGAGAAGCAACAGATGAAGATCTGTTTGTTTAGTCCACCTTAAACATGTTTCTTGACCAAACAACTTGAACTAACTAGACCAACTCGTCTTCTAGGACCTATAAGCAAAATGGATGAAGCAACATGGATTAAATCAGTGAGACGATCCAGAGTAAGATGGCAAATGCTGATTCGAGAGACTGCTATAACTTTACTGTACGTTGTTGTTTTAGGTTCCACTCAACAGACTGTTATAATGCTCATCTGTTAAGGTTTCCTTCCCTCCTGTGAATACTGAGCTTTACTCTGTCATTTGTATTCAAAACTATTAGTAAACTATTCTGGACAATTGGCTCCAGTTGACCTAATTTTGGCGCCTTTCTATCTGCTGCAGGAGTCAAACATGCATGCAGCTTAAAACTCATGTTAATGGAGAGTGTAGTTATTCCTCTGATAATTGAAATGAGCTCAGTTATGTGTGAAGCACATAGGTGAAATCCATTTGATGAT
>OMNM01049777.1:0-10208 GCA_900302745.1 Parablennius parvicornis | reverse complement strand
TTAATTTCTGGCATAGGACTACTTGGAAATATCAAGGAGGCAACAGGGAGCGCCACCCTTGAATAGCCACATAATAGTTGCCCTTAATACATCAATTGTGAGAAAAAAGAGAAAATGACTGCTCATGATTTTTTTGCCTGTCTTCAACGATGAGATATTCTTTCTTTGCCTGAGTATACTTGAAATTGGAGGCTGCCTTCCCAGAGTGGCCTGCAGTGTGTCCAGTGTTATATGGGCAATGAATCCAAGACTGTCCATCAAGACAGAAGGTCCAACAGAATAATAAAATGCCTCTTGGGAAATGTGCCAACTCTCCAAGTTGGCCCTTGTATGAGATTTTGCACTTCTCCTTGAAGCAGCACATATGTTCCCCGGGGCAGGATGAACGGCTCCGCCTGGGAGAATAGAGGGAAGAGGAGGAGGAAGGATGAGTGTCTCCATCTGTCTGTGGATCTGGGGGGCTCACAGACCGTTACATCTCCCCCTGGAAGAGAAGGGAGTCTTGGGTAGATATCATCAAACACAGACTCGCCGTGCGCTCCACGGCAGCCATGTCACAGCCAGTGACTGCCAACGATGGGATGGACAACAAAACCGCATATGGCCTCAGAAAACACATATGGCCTGAACGTCTTCATGCCTTTTATTGCTGTGGAGCTTTTATTACATTTGACTTTTCCGTGATGGACTCTGCTACTCAGATCTAGAGGCATTTAAACCACAATCAATATATTTATAAGCTTATTTTTATGCAAATGTTGCAGTAATAATATCCAATGCACCAGTATATGTATTTTTTTATATTGTGTGTTCATGCGTGTGTGCATTTGCACGTGTGAACCTGGGGGACTGGCCATCTCCCTGGCAGACAGTGGCCATCTGGCTCAGGGGTTTGGAGACAGGCACTGTCTGTTGATCACCATAACCCTTATCTTCATGCCATGTCTCAGATGCCCCTGCCACTCTCTCGGGTCCCCCTTCACACCGGAACAGACACTCTGAGATGGATGAGAGCCGACAGACGGGATGTCTGGCATGGATGGGCCTAAAAGAAAAGAGAGAAAGGGAGAGAGAGAGAGAGAGTGAGAGAGAAAGAGAGGGGTTTAAAAAAAAATCACTGTTGTCAGCTGGCCAAACCAAGCAGACACATATCATCATTTTATTGGGCGAGGGTCCAAATCAATATCTTGTTACAGACAAAGCTTGCAGGTTTGATGTATGCTGTTGTTCTGTCCTCCAGTTGATCACACGTCTCTGGTCCTGATGTGTGAGCAACACATTAGTTGTAATTGTATGAAATAGTCACTCATGGTTAAGATTGTAGGCTGTCTGACAGCGGGTCATTACTGACCACCGTTTTGTTCCACGTGTGTGAGAGTCTGTTCACCCATGAATCAATGTTTGAGGGGCTTTGCATGCGAGTGACATCAGTACTCATGAATGAACCTATTTGTTGGACAGTGAACTGGACGTAACAGTGCCAAAACAACACAACAGGGACACCTTCTTCAGAAAAATATAAAACAAAACCGAAGGTCAGAGCAGACAGTGGACAGGCTTAGCCTTCACACCTCTCCTTGTTGTCTTGTGTCAGCTTCCTGCAAAACCCACTGACAAGCCTGGACCTTGTCAAGAGATGGAAGTCATGTAGAGAATTAGGATAAGACTGAAGTATTTCTTAAATATAGAAAATAAGTAATATTTTAAGATAAACATAGAAAATAAGTAATATTTTAATAACTTCTCTCATCATTGCTGGAGCAGTTCATGTCATCACAGATGGTAACATGACATTTCCTCACATCCATTTAATTTTCTTTAACATGAGACGAGCTCAACCTGACCAATCACAACTGAGAAATGGAGTTGGTTTTTTGATTTTCTCCACATGTATCAAGCGGACATCAGCATTCAGGAAGCATTTCACCTCAAGGCTCTGAGTCACGTTTACAGTATTATCTTGCTGCAGCCTTTGGCCAGATCAATAAATACTTGTTGTGGACGTCATTTGCTGCTTATCAAAGCAGGTCTGACCGAAGGCTTTAAACCCTGAAGTTTTGCGATTTGACTTTCTTAAATGTGCACTTATCATTGTTTTGCAATATATCAAGTAGATATTTTCCTTCTTTGACAGTGCATTGGTTTTGTAGATAAGAGGCCACACTGCAGTTTACACTCCAACAAAACTTCATACTTCAGTGAAATGTGTTTCAGTTTATGTGTGCTGCCATCTGCTTGTATCATAATAGTTATATAATAGTTTTTCTTACTTATTTAATTCTCTCTGTGATGTTTGTTTTATCTTAATATATTTATTGGTGAATACACACGCACACACACACACACACACACACACACACACACACACACACACACACTGAGCGAGGACCAGTGACAGTTTTAGACCAAGAATTTGAGGACACTTTGGGAAGTAAGGACACTTTTGCCTCATACATACTCCTCAAATTGTTTCCTCAAATGTCCTCCACTTGGTCACAGGACAAGAAACGTTTGCCAAAATGTCACACACATTTTAGTGTAAAATGAACACACGTTCAATCGGTCAAACAACCAAAACTTTGTAGTTCAACTCTTTGGGAGCTTCAGTGATGATTTCTGGTCCACTAAAAAAAAAAAAAAAAAAAAGGTAATCATAAAGTTTCAAATCACCCCAACAATGAAGTTGCCTTTCTACCATATGTTTTTTGTACTTATTGTACTGTAATTGTTTGATCAAGCCTAATGTGCTATATGTTGAGTGTCCCAAGAAACACCGGCTCCATCATTGCTCATATTTGCATCCTCTCCAGAAATGCAGAATCAAAAATAGATTTCTCCTTAATTTAATCGTTATTCTCTTCTCTATGCATCACTGTAACCCTACCGTATAACAGAACTGTATTTCCAAAGGTCATGTGAGCTGTCAGTGAATGGCATTTTATCTCATTTCTTTTATATCTTTTCCCTCCCTTTCACTTTCTTTCACCTTTTCTTTCTGTCTTGCACAGTGCGAGGGATCAGAAATTGCCCAGAGGGCCCACCTACACATTATCCCCCAGCGTAACGTAGCAGGGAAAATCTTGCTGTTTGTGCATAAATGCGGATGTGCTTAAGCGTAAGCCCACTAGTGTGAACCTCTGACTGGGATGGGATAAAAATACAGCTGGATATGCTGTACTGTATAAGGTGCTCAGTTCCCAACAGATAAGCTCTGCACACTATGTTATGTCTACCTCATTCCCCAACTTCTTTTATGCTGCAGAGTTAATAAAATGGCAGTTGAGTTGGGCTTACATTTTTAAACATACGGCGAGGGTGAAAGGAGAGATGAGATGAAAGACAGACGGAAGGTATTAGAGTGGATACTTGATGACTCAGGAAATAATAGGGATGTCATCTCCTTCCTTTCGAATCACACAGTTCGCCTGAGCCGTGTGTTGTACGTGATCCCCCGGCCCTGACTGCGACAGAACTCATAAACCTCAGGCATTGCCGTACTTTCAATTTGGACAACACTGCTCGGAATAAGACAAGATGCAGCGGCGGTGTCAGCCGGTGAGAGCTGAGTGCGTGAGCATCCAGAGCATTTTGTTATTAATAACTCATATGCACGAGCATGGTGTTATTGAGTTGTGCCGCTTCCAAACACTGAATGTCACTTGCTTTAAACAGATGAGAGGGGTGAGACGATGATTGTAGCCCATTATGCTGAACCTTACCTCTCGGAGACGCTGTGAGTGAATCTTGACGGGGTCTCAGGTTAGCTCTCTCAATAAGGCGTTGCTTTGTGTGATGAGAGTTTGTCCTGGTAAATGGTGGAGATTTACATCTAATGATTGCATTTGCATTGTTGATATTGAGTGAGGTAGTTGTTCGGGTAGTATCGACTGATAAGTTTATTCAACACACACACACACACACACACACACACACACACGCACGCATGCACACACGCACACTCCTGAAGTGAATATTCTGCTCCACTGTGCTTTCCAGTATAGATAACCTATCACTCTGCGTGGGTGAGGAGCAATGCAGGAACATCTGCAAGTCCGAGTGAATGGAAACTAAGATCTCATTTAAAGAACACATGAACCTCAACAGATAATTTCCATTTACAATTTAATACCATATTCATGAGCTATTAAATAAATACTTTCTTTGGTTTTCAGAGATCACCACCACTTGAAATGACCTATGAAAACACAACACACTGTTACGCTTGGCTCCACACTGTTAGACACCAAGGTCGTCGTTTCATGACAAAAAGGGGAAACCAAAATCCAAAAGTTCACAAGTTCAAGGGGGAGTTATCCCCATGTGACCCCGAGACACAGAGATACAGGAACACTGACGTACTGAAGCAGAGATGCACAGGAGGATAGCCACCCAGAAACACAGACTGACCGACAACAGGAACGCACAAAAAAAAAGCCCAAAATACACCAAAGCCACCAGGTGACAACAATCACACTCAGGGTGGGAAACAGGGATGGAAAGCCAGGGGTTGTCAAATCAGAGACAGAGGTAGAACCTTAGAACAAAAAAAAAAAACCACCAGAGATAAAACATGAACCATGAAAGATACATAGTATACACTGCATTTAACATTGATTTTATAGTTAAATGATAAGTAGACTTAACATTATGTATTTTGTTTGATAAAAAATAAATATCATTTATGCATATTTGATGACTGGATTCTGCCAGTTCAACATGATTTTGCAGAATTTTCAACATCTACTCCTCTTTGGTAGTGGAAATGTTTCTATAAACTACTACGTGTCAATTACAATGATATTTTGATGCTGTTTGACCCATTCAAAATGTCTGCTGTTCAGATAGCTGCTGATCAGAGGATGTTTGTTCAGGGTCACATGCTTGTGTCATAGTGCTGCATTTTGTTTGATATTGTGGATGTTTGCAATTAATTGTGGTCTATTTGTGTCACCTCGCTTCTCTGTTTAGCCATTCACTGTGTCCTTGATCTGATATTATTCTGTGTAGTAAGAACGGAGCAAATGGAGTCACTGGGATCTTTGATCTGTGCCTGGTATCTTAATCGTAGACGCGTTTTTTGCTATTAAGGAGTGGTGAAATGTCCCATTTTCTTGATAAACATCATGATTCATATGGAATTGTCATAACTCACACTAACTGTGAAGCAGATAAGGCCTGTGCACCCTCCTTTTCCTCCTGCAAATGTGACATTGGCTTTGCAGATTTGAATTTCTGAAATTTCCGTGCTATCTTTGTTGAGCAAATGGAGTGTGTTGTTAATTGTAGTCGTAGATTCATCTTTATATAAACACATAATGCTGATACTGATGTAATTAAATGTATTCAAAACCTAGTTTTAAATGCTAAAACTGTTATGAATTTAAATAAAAATGTGGCTGGATCAGTGCTACTTTTCTTTCAAAATGTCACTGCTGTTGTAATTCAGTAATACAGCGGAGACGAGGTGTAACTTTGAATGTTACACACTGTAGCTCATGTACTGTGCAAAGCTGCAATGCAGTATAGACGCCCTGCCTCAGTATTCTATTGCAATTAATTATTAGTGGATCTGGGTCCTTTGGGCGAACAACACTATCAATACTGCATCTACTTGGTGCGATCAATGAACAAGTTATTTAGAGAAATGCCCTCCCCCTCCTTTTACACTAACTCCTTCCTGCTCACACTGACTAAGGTCTTAGTTTTTCTTCATAACAGTTACCTCGGATCATGTTCAAAAGCATATTTACCGCCACTCAACGTTTTATTCCAACTCTTCATGGCTTGTGGTCTCACCAGTGTGTACAGATGCCCCCATTGCAATGAGAGGTCCATTAGCAAATGCCAATAAGCCCTCTGTAGCGTGACAGCATGTTCTCAAACAAATTAGAGCCCTAAAGACAACGGGAATATTATTATTTTCAATCCTCCATCATGTGTTCATTAATCTTCATTTGGACTTGATGAGTGTGGCAATCAAATGAAATTATATCCCTGTTTTAGCCTCTTGTGGATACCCTCTCACACACACTCCTATCTAATGCATTCCCGCAAGCTATTGGAATGCAACAAAATTTCCAGATGACTTTAGATTAATTTTGTCTGATTAGCAGCTAAATATATCACCCAGCTCCTTCAAAGTCATTAACAGCGACAAGAGCGGCGGCAGGAACAAACACATCACAGAGCAAATCCACTCTGAGGCGCCGGCAGAATCAAGACCCTTAAATATTGAAAGATAAACATCATACAGCAGCTTTTGTTTGATTATGCAAACATGCCAAATCTGTCGCGCTCGCTGTGAGATTTCGCCCGGTAATTAGAAGGTGTGTGTTCGGGGCCCGGCTCCATTGCCTTAAATCACTGTAATTGCCCCTGATCTCCTCTTAAAACATCACTATTCATTCCCCAGTAATTACCGGCACATCTGTGGGCACACGTGCCTCCATCCTCTCTGACATCACCGAGCCGTCTGCCTGGCCGAGTGAAGAAAGAGGAACCAGAAAGACATTTTACTGTGACATTATAACTTTGCTCTTAAAAAAAAAAAAAGAAAAAAGAAAAAAAAAAGTCTTAAATTCCAGTTCTTTTTCGCCACCCTATTACTGATCAGCAGTGGTTTTACCTTTTTGAGAAATCCAACCAGGCAACCTGCTGTGTGCTGTCTGCAGGCACATTTCAAAGCATTATGTTAATATATAAATGTGACAAAGCATGCAGAGAGTGTAATGGCAGAAAGCCTGTGCTTCAGTGTTGTCTTTGATGAGACTTAGCAATAGGGTTATTTATTTATTTTCTTCAACATTCAGGAGCATTTTCTCGCAACTTTGAAAAAGAAAATTGTCAGCCACAAGAGCAAAGAGGCTATACAGCTTTGAAATTGCCAGCTTGAAGGTGATGTTCAAAGTGTACTATTACACCCATGGATATTCACATTATAGGATAAAATGTAAAATAATATATGCAGAAGAGACTTTTTCCCCCTTTTATCATAAACGTCTCTGGTTTAATCTCCAGCGTCCACAACAAACTACCATTTGAATGTGCAGTTTAAAAAAGGAGCAAAGGTTTTAGGCCTAACCTAATCATTTTAGTCTTTTTGATTAAATCAAAAATGTAAAAATACACTGGAGACCAAACCTCATCCTTTGAATCATTAAGCCAGTTTACATGCACAAGAATAATCTGATGGTGATATAATTTCCAAAGTCATGAGATTTTTTGTAAGAGATCATGAAAATCGTCATGCTTGATCATGTAATACCAGATATATCTGATTTTACTGTTTATTGTTTTGCATGTCGTGCATGTGTAGAATCATAGAAAACGGAATAGAGATTAAACATGATGCAAAAACTTGACCACTGTGACAAAAAAAAATAGTCTGCAAGTTCACTTCCAAAAAATGATGGTGTTGGTCAGTCTGCATGCAGATTTCTTTTCTGTTATTACATTTTCAGTTGTGTCTTGTGACAAAAATGAACTAACTATCTCGAGGACGTTCTTACTTAAAACTTGCTCAAAGTATTTGTACAATAAGTCTGAAGTCTGGTTGGTATCATTCCAAGACACCAAGAAACCAGTTGTTTGTTTCACACGAGAATGTTTGCTGCTGCAAATCACGCTCACAGGGACAATGATGACATGCTGAGCAAGCGAATTGTTTATTTTGCACCGATACGTGCTGCGTTTAAAGTCATTTCTGTTGCAGATATTTTGTAAGTACACGATTTGACAGATGTAATCGTGACCTGATGATTCAGCAACATTAAAAAGTTATAGAATCTAATAAAAATAATTGAGGAACAACTTGTTAAAATATGGTTCCAAATACAAAAACCACCACCTAGCGTGTTGGCCTGACTATGTTCGCTTGAGATTTTTCCTCCACTTTGAAGTGACAGCTTTGTGAAGTGGATGCAGATTTGTCGGCAGCACATCCAGGATGTGGATCTCCAGTTTCATCAAATCCCAAAGGTGCTTCATTGTACTGACATCTGATGACGGGGGAGGCCACTCCAGTACGGCAAACCCATGTCAGTTATGTTCAAGAAACCGGTTTGAGGTGATCTGAGGTTTGTAACTTGATGTCCCGCAGGAACCAGCAACGGCAGATGGTGGCGTGTCTCCATGGGGAGATGCACAGGGTGTTTAAACAACGATCAGTTGGTACTGAGGAACACAAAGAGTGGAGCGATTCAGGCAGTGATGTTCTCATTAACCCATTTTGAAACGCAGTCATCTGAACATCATCCATTCACACGTCCACACACTAGTGGCTTTACCTGGAATCAGGGCTTTTTCACTAAGTTCCACCTTGGGAGCTGTTTTCAAAAAGTTGCATTGTCAGTGGCTCCGAGCACCACTGTCGCGTAGACAGTCACCCAAAAACAGAAGCTTTTGGTTTTCATTTGAAAACGTTGTGGCTGAAATCCTCTGACGGGTTTCTCCGGCACCAACGTATTTCTGTGACTGACCTCAGTCCAGCTTGTTCGATTGTTGTTTTAATCCTGTTTACCAAAAGCATCAGGTTGGCAGACATGCAGTTAACTAATTAGTTATTTGCATTTGTAAAAAGTGAGGGTAACGCGGCAGACGAGCTTCTACATGTATTTTTCATGTGACGTAAACCATTTGTAGTGAGTCGACTGTTGTTTATCTCCGCTATGTCTCTTGATGACAGCTCATAGTAAGACCTTGCCAGAAAGACTGCTTCTTTTAAACAGTGCATTTGGTGAACGTGTCCCCTGCACATTTGACTCAATCCTGCAGAGTCACTGTTGACAAACTTCAGGCTCATGGAAGTGAGACAATCATGAGGAAACTTTGAGGTATTGCCCATGCGGGCCTAGGGCAGCAGAAATCACGTGTGACCCAATTCTCAGCTGTCCTAGATATAAACACTTCCCTTCCAGTAGATTACTGTCCTCAGCTCACGATCAAAGACAGGCGGAAACAAACGTCACTAGCAAGAAAGATGGAGAGACAGGGAGGGCGGAATGTCGAATGGAGAAGAGGAGGCATTAAGAAGAACGGATTCAGAAAGAAAAAGCTTGTAGACTCAGACATACATGTGCAGGGGGAGGTAATCTGACAACCTAGCATATGTTAAATTATGTTTCAACTCCAGTTTCTGTTCTTTTAGAGCCTAATGCAATGCTGTTGACATTGATAGTGCAAGATACCCTGTTAAGGATGATCTAAAACACACTATTTTTGCAATTATGTGTCAGAAGACAATGAAATAAAACGATCTTCACTTCAACTGGGCTCAATTGAGCTCTTGTGTCATTGCTAATCTGTCTGAGTCATAACTAGGTTTTTCTAGTTCATTCCCATCGTTGTCATAGCAGTGGAGAAGCATTTCAGATTCAAAACGCAAGATGTGTTGCTTAAATGCACAAAAGACACAAACAATGCTTTGAAAATTGCATTTTTGTTATGAAATATTAAGTTTTTACTTTTCCCCCAAAATTAAAGACGTACATCAGAATGGTACCAGGAGCTCTCAGTTGAGTATCATCAAACACAGTTTCTGATCCTGTTCAGGATGACCTGCACACAGAACTAAGGGAACACAAATCCGTTTATGAACGAGTTGTTTTAAATGTTGCTACTTTGAGAAAACGGGCAAAAAAAAAAACAATTCTTCCTGAACCCTTATCTCATCAGCTTGTGAAGATAATTATTGTTATGTCCTTGTGCATGTACTGCTTATAAAATTAATTTTCTATACACTGGAACAATGGTTATTCACCAGCGAGCAGAGAGACAGACACACGGTCACGTTTACATCACCTCGAGCTAATTCAAGTAATGTTTTTGGACTGTAGGCGGAAGTTCACATGAAAGACATACAATCTCCACAATGAAAAGCTTCAATTGGGAATTTTCTTGCTGTGAGGCACAAGTGCTAACCACCACAACACAGTGCATGACCATCTGACTTCATTTTCAATTTATCTCAAAAGGTTACGGTTATTACTTCTACAATAAATTATTGCAGGCATTATTATACGCAGGTGAACGGTCATCAATATAACACAATCTGTTGCTGCAGTGAAACAAAATGCTATTCACAGTTCCCCATGAAAAATTTAAGAGCTGTAGGCTAAAAAGTTTTTTTTTGTTATAATAAAGTGAAATGTAGACTTTTTCTTTCCGACACTTAATAGATTAAAACATTAGCCATACTGTTAAAGCTTACC
>OMNM01049776.1:0-10202 GCA_900302745.1 Parablennius parvicornis | reverse complement strand
AAGAATGAACAAAAAAAAAAAAAAAAAAAAAAAGTGGGTGGTCAGTCATTTCAAGGTCATGATGGAAACAAAAACAAATTGAGATGTAAACTGTAGTTCATGTTGCAGTTCCTCCAGATTTTTCACTACAATAATAAAAGACTTGAGCACTTTAAACAGTTTCAATCAACGACAAAGCTTTTTGAGGACAAACGTCTTCAATGTTCTTCAGTCTGAGATTTAAGTCCACAAACAATCATTGGAGACTACATGCTTTGCATACATTGTCATTTTGTTAAAAACGGGCGATTGTGTTGCTCCGTTTGATCGTGGCTTGAACTCTTCTGTCTAATATCGTCCGTTTCTCACTCCGCTGCAGAGCTGCAGCTGCTATCAGCTGCAGCGGCTAACTGAGCGACTCTCATGGAGGCAAAATGCTGCACCCACATCCATCTTCTTTATTTCCATAACAAACTTTTCCCCCTTGTGTGTAGATGCTTTCAGAGCAATCATCTTTGGACCAGCAGTGTACAACGACCATACACAGGATCGCCTGGTCATTCATGCGCATTTAAGTATCTTGTCAGCCTTGATTCAGTAAACTGTCATTGCACAGTCATATCTAAATATCACACCTATTCATAAATGCAACTATGAAATAATACAACTTTCATCAGCTCCGCAGTTCCTTGAGGAAGTGTAAAGACACTCAACAACAATCTCCGTGTGCATTATGTGATAAGAAACCAGTTTAAGAGTCATGAACAGATTTCAGAACTTTTCATCTGATTAATTTGGCTCATGATCTCACCTCACTTCCTTTCACTGCGTTATGTGTTTTCTGTACAACTACAAGCTCGGCAGTTTTCACAACAAATAAAACACAATATGAAGACCAGCCACTTTCACCACCAGGTTGTGAAAACAGAGCGATGGACACACACTGGAGGAGGATGATCATGACAACCGAGCTGCGTTTACTGACCGGCGACCACGGCAGCGTTTCCCAGCAGCGCCTCCTTGTACTTCCGCAGGCTCTCATCATCTTTATCCAGCTCCTGGATCTCCTGCAAGCTCTTCTGGGCCGGGGGCTTGTAGTTGACCGGGGTGTCGGTGTCGTCGTTATCTGCTGCCAACGCTGCCAGCTGCTCTGCTGTGGGCTCCTGCTCTGCCATGGCGCTGAAGAGAAGAGCAGGCGGGAAATGAATGACCGAGGACACAACAGACCACCACTTGGTATGATCAAATTTACACACAGCAAAACTGAGACGTCATTAATATATATCCGGCTGGTGAATGATTACAAGATTACGCAAAAACCAGAGCGAAACCCCAGTGAACTTTGACCTCGAGGACTGGCAGCCTACAGCAGCAGCTCATACGAAGCCATAATCCACTGCCATGTCCAGTTGTCCTGTAGCATCTGCGGCGTGACGGCACACGTTTTACACACTCTACAAGCAGCTTTTCTGTGATGAAGGAGAAAAGGGACCATCCTGGGGTTTTGTTGTGTGCAGTTTCACGGCAACGGACAGCTGTGATTTATCACGGCTGACTCTGCTAATATATTATGCGCTAATAAAAGTCAAGCGCGCACACCGGGACGAGAGCCAGGACACGCGGGGCCGGTTTCTCCGAGGCCATCGCAGTGACACACGGCAGAAAATCTGATGATCATCGGCTTCTGCCGCCTTCCCTTCACCACAAAGTGCTGTCGAGCATGTTCAGAGGGAATGTTTACACCCTGCAGCACACTGCAGTCACTACTTATTAGGGGGGGGGGCACAAGAAGATAATGAACATGCGAGGGCTTGGAGACATTACATATGGCGTCAGAACATCTGGTGCACATGTGGAGAGGAAAACCTATTAAAGGCTGACGGACACCTGCATGAGCCGGCTCTCTCCTTTCCTGCAACACACAGGTGAGACAAAATAGTGGCCACAGCAGCCGACCTCAACGCAAAGCATGTTTTCATCAAGTCACAGGTGATCGTTTAGTTTTGATCCGTATTGTTTAAAGAAAGTTAGAAATCTACTAAATCAGATGAACTGATACAGCTTGGGCCGTCTTATAAAGAGAAGACGCATCACTGTCGTGGGTCCGTCACATTTATTCATCTCCACTTTCCTGTTTGCATGAAATCCACTTCCTGTTTCACACAGAACTTAAAAGAAGAAATCTCAGGTGTCTCTTTTTTTGTTTGTTTAATTAATTCTGAATGCAATAATGGAGCATTTACTAAATCACACACGCATCATTCTCAAGAGCTGCGAATCAGGTGAACATGTTGGCGTCTTCAAATCAGTCTTACGAGCAAACTAACAAAGCAGGAAGCTGCAAACACACAAGGAAAACAACAGAGGACAAACAGTCATGACTGACTTCACCCCCCAACACACACAAAAACACACTAATAAATGACAATACAAAAATCGGTTTGTTGGGCCGTCTAATAACCCTTTGCTCCATTCCACTGGGTCGTATTTAGTTTAGAAATAACGAAACAGGAACTACAACAGTTTTTCCCTCCTTTACCCCCGAATGGAGCCTCTGTATGAGCTCCTACAACAAACAACAAACACAGATCGCTCTTTCGGCTGTTCACTGTTGGAGACTGAATGAAGAGTGAGGGCAGGTGAAGGACACTGGACCAGACAGCTTGCTGCTGCTGCTGCTGCTGTCATAGGTTTAGAGGAACAGGTTGGTTTTTTTTTCCACTTCCTTTTTCAGCAAATCTGCTGTATAACTAGCGACTCTCCCACGGCAAGACAGCAGCAAACCAACACCCAGCAGGAAGTGTTCAGTCTCTCACACACACACAAGGTTCCTTACTGCAAATCACTTCAAGTGAAAAATTCCAGCTTATCTAAGTGAAGATTTGCTCTTTCTGGCTTCATCTTGATTTTTGATGACTGGCTGGCGCATGATTTAAGCTTTGCTCCTCTGATGTGGGTCGAATGAGGACATGTGCTTTTTTGCATTTTGCCACAAATAAAGCTTTACGTAGTTGGTGACCATATTAAATGAGGTAAAATTCTCAAATAATGCGGTAATCACATACCGAGTTAACTTATTTAAGAACAGCCCTCTGGGATACGCGAGTTTAAACCAGCTGATGTCAGCTGTTCGCGTGTTTCTTTATATGGTCATGAGACCGTCAAGACAACGAGGCTGGTGTCAATCTGCAACCATTTGATGCTTCATGTTAGCAGGAAGCGCTTCTGAAAGAGACGCTTCCAGCGAGCCAATCAGGAGAAAGTGGGGAGTCAGAGAGGGTGGGCCCCGAAAAGGAAAACCCACAAAGCTGGTTTCAGACAGAAAACGTTGCATAACTCGGAAGATGAATCTGATTTTCGTTGCTGCAGAGTATTGCAACACTTTTTGGATTCAGATTTTAACACACATCTTTAGGAGGAAAATAAAAGCAACAAATATTGTGGAGTTTCACTTATGTGATACTCACATCATGGCTATTTTTTTTTTCTTTTTTTTCCTTAACCCAACGGGTTCCCTACAAACATTTGCAGAGTGTTTAAGAAGGAAATTACTTCATGAACTGAACATAGCCGTTAGTTCCAACCTGGTTCCTTTTTGCAAACTGAATCAACTGTTCCAGCATAGGATTTCTAATCTTTATTAAATCAAGCATTTGGCTTACACAGCACATGTTCACTCCATTGCACGCAATTAGACATTATCATCTGAGCACTATGACATGGTTTTGAATAATATATTCATAATTCTTTGCAGATAAAAAAAATCAAGACCAAATAATGAAATCAAACCAACTGTGAAAGCCAGAGTGGAAAACACTGCATAGATTTAATGAATATTTTTGAATGTATTACAGCTGAATGTTTACTTGTCCTCCCTAAAGGTCTCTCACTGTTCAACAGCGTCAAGAGGCAAACGCATTGTAGAAGAAAGGATTTCTGCCTCGAGCAGAGGCGTCTTTCAGTTATGACATCTTAGCTATGAACTTGCTGACTGGGCAAATTACAAACCTTGAGGCTCCATAAAGTAGATTAGTTTATAACAATACGCACATCAACATACACATGACAGCTTTTTTTTTCCTCCAGACTTAAACAATGTGATCTGTGAGGAAGTGGCGAGCCGTTAGGCTGACAGCGAAGGCCTTGTCATTGTTCGTCTTGCCAAGAATCAAATCCGAGGTCATGAGACTGTGCAAAGAAAACAGTGGATGTGCTGCTGAACTTGACCACGTCGGCGACCTCACCTTCACGGCTCTCCGCCGCATGCAACTCTCTCCTCACGAGAGGATAATCGGTTTTCTTGACCGGGACTAAGCAGCATAAATTTGCAAACACGCCAGGCTTGGCGAACAATCTGGCCGTGAGATTAGACCTTGTTACTTAGCAACACTGCTGAGCAATAAGATTATCGAAGAGTGGGATTAATGGTTAAAAGGCACTCGGGGGCGGGGTGTCACTTGTGGTGAGACATCAGTAGGATTCACTTGGTGCGAGTCATTAGTGTCATCAAGATGTCAGTCAAGATAACTGATAAGTGAGTGGGCAATCCCTGTGGGATGATACAGGCTCTATAAGTGGAGTGTGTGTGTGTGTGTGTTCACCACATTCAAAAGAGCAATAAAAACAATCATTTTACAGTTGTATTTAAATTAAAATACAGAACCAAAATTCAAATTGTTTGGTCTGCTATTGATTCACGTCAGGGCTTTCTGCATAATCTTCTACAACCTGAACCTCTGGTGGTCTTGACCTTTGCTGGTTAAAGATAATGCAATAGGAGAAACGGAATGATCAAGAAGCCAAACCAACAAGAAGCAGAAACAAACTACACACCCCTGATGCAACTCAGCCCTGCCAATTCCCCACAAAGTATGCCATTGCCCCATAAATGATGTAACCGTACTGGTAAATCTCAAAACGCATGGCTGCTCAGGAAAGAAACGTGTTTTTTCCAAGTATGGAGGTTCATCATCAACCACCTCATTGACAAATCTTGGATTGGAAATCACACAGCTGATAATTCATCTTTGTTAAATGGATCTAAGTGTAGGAGGGACTAAAACAAGACATGGATGTTGTTTCAATAAAAGTGGCTCGCACACCTTTAGAGGATTTGGCATTTAGCTCGTGGCTTACAGATCTACAGATGCTTTCATCCTTGCTGGTGTCTGTTAGTCGACTTTCATGCTGCACTCGGTGAGGCCCCAGGCCTTTGGATTCCTCTTTTTTTATCCACAAGGTTTCACTACACTTCATGCTGATGTAAAGCCAGTTTTTTTATGTGGAGATGCACCCTGCACTCCTTTGAAAGAATCATCGATTCAAACCCACATTGTCTTTTGGTGTGAAGCTGGTTTGGATAAATGCCAATGCAGTCAGTTTGAATACAACTTGACTTGTAATAATTCACACAGATGGGTGATGACAAAAGATCAGATGCAGTTAACATAGATGAAATTGTCATGGAGGACGCCTTCCTGTTGGTGAACTGCACACCAGAAAGCAACCGGTTTCTTTTGTCTGTAAAGATACACTGCAAGCTTCCTATTTGAGACGAGAGCTTGATGATTCATATCCTTTAGCGCGCTAAACCACAATGCTGAAAAAGTGAAGCACAAGTCTCTTACTTGATTTTAACTTGGAAAGGCTACTTGTTTAATTAGCTGTAACCATCAGGAATCTTAATAACTACCCCGAGAGGATTAAAGGAAATAAAATCAAGTGGTCCTCCAACAATTTGAGCATGCAAATTGAACATAGCGAAGCTTTGAGGAAGTGGTGGTTCGACTGACGCGATGTAGAGGAACCCAACAGAAATAAACAAGAGCAGTGAACAATAAACCACAAGTGCAGTGAGATGAAAAATGCTGGAGAAACAGGAGAAATACTGCGTTTGGACTCATGTTTTATAGTCAAATTAAATTTAATAGCCCAAGATGTTTCTAAATACCAGCTAAATACCCACAGAAATGGACTGGATCATGAAAGAAGCAACAGAAAGTGGTGGCCGTGGTAGATTAAAAAAAAAAAAAAACTAACCACAAAAACCCGCAAGAACTCTAACCCAGGAAGGTCCAGAACAAATAAGAACCTTTAAAAATAACTGTTGAGAAATCCCTGAGTATAGCAACAGGAAGCTGCGAGTGAATGGGCTAACCGAGGTGCCAGCTGAAAGGTCAGAGCTCACCCCCTTTCTCTACATGGGTTTTCAGAAACATGCCCAGACTCAGTTTGCCTCCCCAGGCTACCGCCTCCATGGAGGAAACAAACGCTATACAATGCTAGATTACAGCTGGATAGCCATTTCCTTCAAGGAAGACAAAGACTTCTTAGTAAGACAATGGGTTGGTGTGAGCAGTTGACATGAGAGTTCATGATAGCATTGAGCAAAAGTCAGTGAAATATCCTCATACTTCAACGTAAGGCCTTCCATCAGACAGTCATCAATTATGGGAGAAGAAGCTGTGGTTCCTTGAGAAGAAAAAGTTATGTGAACACATGGTGATCCGTCTGTGTGGAGGGCTGGCGAGCATCCCAGCACTTTCATCCTCTGGTGTCTTGTGAAATGGGAGCTAGAAGGAGGCCATGAACATGATTTATCCTGGGAGGCTCACTAAAAGGTGTCTACACAGAAAGACTGACTCTCGGAAAGTGTCATTTCATTATAATAAATTAACCCAAATTAGTAATTCTGTGCAGAAAATCTCAACAGATACCACAGTAATTAAGAATACGTGTGAGATTTGTAGGATTCAATCCATGCTGCAGTCTTTTGCACATCTTTACCGTAAAATTAGAATTATACACCCATCTGTCAACACAAGGTTGCACATAATCCGAGTTGAAGCAAGAGAAGTTCGTTGAAAGTTTACACTTCCCCAAACAACCAGGCGGAACAACTACTGGATTTACGGTTTTGGTGCCTTCTTAGATTAATCGCTTATCTCGACATTTAACCAAGCACGTGGTGTGAGAAACGAGACACAGGAGACACCTGGTTAGGGTTTTTGTCTCCGTGCACTTGACTGCAAAAGAGCCAAAATGGAGGCTGGTTTCTTCTCGATCAGAGTCAATTCAAACTGAGGTGAGTTCCAGGAAGTGGTAGAAAAATGTTGCTCATACACATGACAGCCGAACCCGTACTGAATAAAACCGCTTTAAAGAAGACCAATATCGAAAGATTTGGAGAAAAAAAAACATCTGGGCAACTTGGACAAAAAGTAATTCGCTGTGTTTTTGTTAATGAAATGCAGAGAATGGTGCTGCCGTTAACTTAAAGCAGTAGCGGGTCAGAAGAGAATCAACACCCGGAAATTCACAACCGACAAACTCCAAGCGACAAGGCGAATAACTTTAAAAGCGTCAAAAAGTCAAAGAAAATTGACAGTGTGACTGAAATAGAATTATTGTGCGCTATAGAAAAAAAAAGCCACTTGCCTTCAAAGGTATGTGGAAAAGTTACCCTGTGTTTTAAGAAAACAAGTTAACTTCATATTAACAGCGTAAACATGCAGGATTATAGTTTAAATCGAGTTATTAGAAGAGTTTAGGGAGTGTTTTCTAAACGCTTACCGCTTTTTTCCTGCTGGCTGAGTGGGACAGTCTCTAGCGAATGAAAGAAGAGTGAAGCGCTGGAGGAAATCTAACTGAGGGACGGAAAAGCTAACAAACACTCCCACGACCAACTGCTGCAAGACCCCTTCACAATAAAAGCACTACGAGCGTTAATGTCCATTGTTTAACTAGAGTCTTGCTGTAATCCCACTATTACCAATGGTTCTAGATGTATTAATGCTCTTTACATCTGTATGTGGAACAAAAACTAGAGGAAACATGACAATTATATGCACAGGTATTAATTCTGAAATCCAAACCGGATCTTGTACTTGCTGACACATTTCAGCTTTTTTAATCGAAACAAAACGCTTCCGGGAAAATGTTCACCGACACGCGTGGGCTTGCAAATTGACTTAAAAGTGCAAATATTTGAGTTAATAGCTTGTTCATTTCATGACCACCTTGTGTTGAACCACGAAGCTTTATAGATAACGCGGTTCCAACCAGAGATACACACTCTTACATTCATGAACGCTGTGTGGATAACTATGTGTGTATGTCATAGGTGTGGCGGGTGTATACTCTACATTACAAACCCGAGAATCGTTTATTAAGTAGGTGTTACGGGAGAGTTAACTGTTGAGCGTAGGACGACCTCTGGTGGATAAACTGAGTTAGTGTAGTCATGTCTCATTCAGGGATCTTCCATCCTGCATTACTGATTTTAGGGATCATATTGTACATCACGTGAGGGCTATCTTAAAAAAGTTATTTTTAGGAGGGTAGGTTTCAGGGAGGCATGTAGTTTATGTAGGTTGCTTTTGTATATCAAAAATGTGGCATGTTGTGAAGAGCAGCAAAAAACAATTGAGATGTTCCTTTATAGAATTCATCAGTGTTTCATTTTGTTATATGTATAATCATGTTACTACTTTAAAGTAGTTTAATATGAAAGGATGTTCAAATACAAAAGCAACTAAAAATGATGTCTCCCAAGTGTTTTGATTCCATCACAGGAATGCATTGTATGAGCAGCAAGCTGGTCCTCACCTTTGTGCAGCTATGCTTTTACAAATCAATGAGTCGACTCATGTAGATATATATGCAACATGCAGCTGTCATCAGAGGGCTTAAAGTCCACTAAACCCTCATACATCCACAAACAAATTGTCTTGAAGCAATATTTATTCCTTCACCCAACTATATTTAGGACCAGTCTTGACATTACTCTGTTCATATTGTTTGTAAAACTGCAATCTACAACAATCACTTGTCAGTTTCTACAGATGAACACAAATTATGTTCATTCAACCAAAATGGATACAAAAACAAGAAGACAGTTCATTTGGTTAATATGTACTGCAGGTTTTTTTTATTACAAGTTTGTTTACTACAGGGTAAAGGGGAGAACTAGGAAAACCCAGGTCAATAACCTACAGCCAAAACCATTTATCAAAAAAGGGGGAAAAAAAACTGGTAAAAAACACTTTGGAGCATTTAAAAGAATAGGTCAGAACAATAAATCCATTCACATCAGAAGACAACCATGTGTAAAATATTCTGCACATTTGTAACAACCACCCTTCTGTGCAGAAAGGAAGGGACAACAACCAGGAAAAGCTGAATATCTTCTAGCTGGTTTCCATCTGAAAGAAATGCAGAGAGACATTAGAGCACTGTGGAAAAAACAGGCACATTGAGGACAGTCTGTCAATATTTGCACATACCCTGGCATTGTAGGCATCTAACTGGGCATCAAGCTCCTCTGCTGACAACTGCTGTTTGCTAGTGCCACCACGGCCTCCCCTTCCCCTGCCCCTGGGACCGCCTGTGCCACGTCCCCCTCGGCCTCGCTGCATGCCTCCAAAGCTCCCGCCACGACCTCTGTTCATGCCTCCGCCGCCTCTGTTCAGACTGAAAACACAGGGTAGGGTCACTAAGGGTAGACAACAAATTGAAAACACATTTTGAACAGCACATTTCAATGTCTACTCACCCCTGCATAGGTCGCCTCTGTGTGTCAATCTGTGATGTGACGAGCTGTATGTTCATGGGACGCCCTAAAATGAGATGGACAATCAATTTAAATTCTCAGACATGAATAAACATTAGACACAAAAGTTAGCTTGTGTGATCGTTAACAAAAGAAAGACTATTCCGCCCATAGCCTGGGCAAAATACCTACCATCCAGTGGGATTCCATTGTACTGTTTCATGGCCTTAAGCGCATCTGCCCTCCTTTCAAAGTGGACATCTGCAGTTCCCAAGCTTCTTCCTGATCGGTCATAGTGAACTGCAGCTTTTTTCAGAGTTCCAAATTCAGCGAAGAGTTCCTTAAAAACAAAACTATGGGTTAATATACCCAGATCATAAACTCAGGACAGGCACAAATCCAATGGGAGCGCCAAAAGTACCTGGATATCAGCATCTGAGACCCCAAAGTCGAGGTTGGAGACAAGGAGCTTTCCTCCAGTTTCCACACCAGCTCCTCCGCCACCTCCTGCAGCACCATTGAAGCCACTGAAGCCATTGTCGAACATGTCGTGCTGCCACTTGTCAGGGAGCTGTTTCGGCTGCAACAGATGAAAGAGAACGCACCTGCTGACTTCAGGATCCCCTTGCCTCTGTCAATCACAGAGTCCACACGGCTGGGTGTTGGGGCAAGC
>OMNM01049775.1:1652-12482 GCA_900302745.1 Parablennius parvicornis | reverse complement strand
GGGGGGGGGGAGAGGAGGGGGGAAGGGGGGGTTAAACGGGAGTCAGGTGCTACCTTGTAAACCTCTTGTTGCCTGAGGTCTATATTTGCATACGCCGATGGGCCTCACCTGGTAATCTACCAGCAGTTCAGGTCCTTTGAAGTACCTGGACGCCACTCTCACGTTGTACTCTTGGTTTGGGTGGTAGAACTCTGCCAGGCCCCAGTCGATTAGACGGAGCTGAAGAAAGGGGAGATAAAATGCTTCAATGACGGGGGGGGGCTGGCCTGACGGACGAGAGATGGAATGAACGAGCGTGTGGTACCTTTCTGTGTTCATGGTCGATCATTACATTGTGTGGCTTGACATCTCTGTGCATAATTCCCATACTGTGGCAGTAATCCAGAGCCTGCAAAGTGAATTATTATTATTTTTTTGTTAACACCCGCAATCAAGATTAAACTAGTGGAAATAGCAGAGAAAACAGAAATTCTCACCTTTAAGATTTCATACATGTAGAACCGTATGTCGAAGTCAGACAGAGTTTGATACAATTGCTGTAAAAATAAACATTATTAGTCACTTGAAAATACATGAATAGAATTACATACAGTATTTAAAATTCATGATTCACAAAAGCTTATTTATCATTACCTTGAAGTCTGTGTTGTTCACATGTTCAAAGACCAGAGCGGGAGTTCGGGACTAGAATTAAAGAGCGCACGTTCATGAGTTTTTATAAACATGCAAATTATAAAATGTGACGCGGCAAAAATGAGGATAAAATAATTACCACGGGATCCTTGACGATATCTAACAGTGAGATGATATTTGGGCCGCCCCTCAGATTTTCCAGGATCTTTATTTCTCTCTTGATTTTCTTTTTCTTGACAGGCTGCGAACACGGACAGTATCGTCATGCAAAATCTCTACTAATGACAATTTTCAGAATGAATTACTAAATTACAATCTCCATACCTTGAGTATTTTGACAACCACTTTTTCATTGTTTGTGATGTTTATGGCTTCAAACACTTCACTATATTTGCCTCTTCCTAGTTTTCTGACTAGCTGATAGTCGTCTTGGTTCCTAAAAAGAAACATTAAATACAGTCAGGAATACTCCCAAACATGCCCCATAACAAAGACAAGCATCTCCCCTTTGCCTTACCCCCATTCAACAACATGGGACTCATAGTCCCAGTATTCTCGAGGTCGCTGTGTGTTTACATCGGGGTAAACTCGAGAGCGGCTTGGAACAGGGCCAGACATATTCTACACAGGATCTTCTCTAAATCTCCTAAAAGACAAAATAACTTAATTAGAAAAAAAACAAACCTCTTTCATCTACTGTATCATTTTCAGAAATTTACAAGTGACAAACAAGCACAATGAGTAGTAATTCATTATGCAAGTATTCGGGACTTCATTGCAGTAATCATCTGTCGTGTCAGACATAAATCAGTATAGTACCTGGGAGGTTTCCTCCAGGATTATGTTGACAGATGAAGTAGAGCAGAAGTGTCTGAGATGCCTTTACAGTCAGAAATCTACAAGGACAACACAAATTTAAAAAAAACAACCCGTTAAAATAATAATGCATTTGCAGTGTTTCAACTGCAGATTAATGACATGGTTAATGCTAAAGTTGTCCTGCAGGATGTTGATTTACTCAATTAAAGAGTGCACGCTTATCACGTGCTTCAGATAGGTTGTAATGGTTAAATAAATTAAAGACAAAAAAAAAAACTTTTACATTTTTGTAAGTATTTTCTGCTGTATTGAAATATGGCAGCGTACGAAATGGAGAAACCTGGATGTTAAATGGGGGCATCCAACCAGTCTAATCAGGAGGTACAGGGTTCAATACAGTCATCACTGGGGGCTACAACAAGGCAGTGTCTCCTGTTGGAAAAGGGCAGAAAGTAGGTTGATTAAAATCAATACTGTCAATTAAAAGCAAACTGTGAGAGGCAGCGGACGGCGCCGACACACAGCTAACGTAAAGCGGAGGTTGTGTTAAATTAATGAACGCCGGGGGAAAGCGTTCAGATCACAAGCAGTCTCCGGGGGAGGGGGAACTAGTTGGCTTAGATGAGGGGCAGTTCGCCCGCTTCGCAGTCTGATGAAAAAATGACCGCAAAACCCCGCACGAACCCAGTGTGGCCCACAGGCCTCCAGCGGAGCTAACAGCGAGCTAACCGTTAGCCACCGGGCGAGCCGGGCTAGTTAGCATTAGCTCGTGAAAAGCCGGCTGGAAAGTCACAACCAACTCAGACCACATTATCACACTTTACCCGTGGGAAAACAGCAAATAGCGTCCCAAACAGCCAAAAACACCCCTCGGACGGTTGGTATTGTAGTAAAACTAAACAGAAAGCTTCGAAAATCACATTTCCTAAAGCTACAAAAGTGCTAAGCTAACAAGCTAGGGGAGTGAATAGCCTGGCTGGCGAGGCAACTGGCTGACAACGCCTTGAAAAAAACCCCAATAAACCCGCGGAGCGGGCAGCAGGGTGGCGGCGCGGCTGTGGGGCTTGTTCTCAGCTTTACCCTGCATCCGAAGCCCTTGATGGTGGCTCCGAAGCAACGGCGATTTGAGATTAAATAACACGATTACCTCTCAGCGTTGTTGGGACGTCAATATGGCGATGCTCGAGATGAAGAGCTTAGTGGGAACAGCCTCTCCTGCAGGGGGCGCTCTCCTTTTTCTGTCCACACGAGGGGCTGCTGCAGCTCCCTCTGCCACCAACAGGTCTCAGTCCAGCAAGAAACTTCTCTGTGCATGCATCCACTGATGATCTACTGCTTTCTCAATTGTTTTTTTTTCCAAAGTCACTGCATCAACATGTCATGTGCACACGTGACCACTTCAAATCTGCCGTTGGAATACTAAACTGAACATAGACAGACTTACTGTGTGATCATGCTGAAGGCCACAAAAACTATCCAATTGAAGAAAATTGTTACACACTGATTAATCCTGAATGACAACTGAAGCAGCTAGTGGAAGTTACAGTCAAGTCAAGTGAGGTTTATTATCAATTCAGCTATATGGACAATTGGAATTGAAATTCCATCTCACTTGACATCCAACATTGTGGACATATGTTTTTTAAAATAAAGAAAATACAGAATATAGACAAAATATATCACACAAAAAAGAACAAAAGTAAGACAATAGAGAATATATGCATGATATATAGTGGAACACCATTTTAAACTAGAATTTAAAAAACTGAAATGTGTTATATCCAATACAATACTGAAATGTGGATATACAATACAGTATGGCCTCAAAATAAACACACGGATATTACATATGCATAAGACTTCGATGAGGTCACGTGATCGGTCGGACCTGAACCAGTGTCTACTGCATTAAAGGTAAGTGTAAGTGTACTGAATTAAAAAAAATACATTATGTAATTCCCACCTGAAGTGCATTCAGTCCCTCCCTTGATTGAATTTGCATTCAAATTGTTGACTTCATTCAAGGTATGATCTCTTTGCCTGCACAGAAGTCTGGCGGGGGCCAAAAAAACTACACATTCTTAACTGTCTTTTTGGATCAAATACTTTTAATTGGCTTCTAAAAACGCATACTTTTACTAACTTGGTTCGCACAGAAACTATTTCTACTGACTAATGTTGACCACAAGAATTGAGCATTAAATTCATGCAATGTGGGTTGCTGTGTGGTCAGCACCTCGTTACCCATAACCTGATAAAGAAGTTAAAGATGTAAAGAAGAAGCGAACATCATTTTTGCACGTAAAGACTTCATAAGGCAGAACTCATGTGATTCATCACATTACATTGTGTTGATGTGCGTAATGAAAGGTCTGCTGTATAGAGCTTCTCTGTGTAAATGGACAATGGTGCAACAGTTATAAAGAATAAAACAACAAAACAATGCAAGCTCTGTGGCATTGACGTCCTCTGTTCTGCGCCAGAAAAGTCACTGGGGTAGTTTAACAAAGTAACCACCTACCTGTAATCAACGCATAATGGACGGGTAGAGCCGATCGCTTTTGTGAGCTTGGATGTTTCAAACAACTGCTTTCAGTTTGACCAGTTTGAATAGGCATCTGTTTTGCTTATCAGAAACCTGTAGCACAACTGTTGCTCCTCTGTGTGCATGTCACGCACCGATCAGCACGTAGAAGTACTCTTTTGAATGAAACTCAACCTGATACATCTTGTAAGAATCTGTAATTAACAAGAGCAAAGCCCACTGACGTATGAACACTAGTGGTACTTAAAGGCAGAGCTGCTCGTTTTCTCACAAACTTGGACACTTTTGGGCCAAAATCAACAATGAAGTTGTAAGTATTTAATATTATTTTGAATCTAATGGTAATCTTTTTCATTAGTCATATCAACATACATTTATGATAAAGCTTAAAATGTATCATTGCCGTCTAATTTCATGCAAATACTTTTATTTAATTCATTTCAGCATCTTGTGTGGTTTGCTACTGTTTCCATTTGCAGCTGTGGCGGAAAGTGCCTCAGCTAGAGGTAACCAGTCACACGGGAAAATCAATGAGTGAATGTTCCATTTAATCTACAATATCTGTAAGATTTAATCAAATCATGTAAGAGAGATTAAATAAATCCTTTATTTTCCTTTCTAGCCCAGAAAGAAAATGTGTTAAGCTTTCTGAATGGTGAGGTTAATTATTAAGGTATTCTGATTTAACCACATATTTGCAAAGTAGGTTTAACATTGTTTGAAATGTTCAAATAACTTTTTTAATTTCTGTGTTTTTTTTTCCAGATGTGCTTGGCACAACTACAGAAAAGGCCACAGTAGCAAAAACCACAGGTCTGTGGTTCGACAGCTTGTTCTTACATAAACTTTTAAATAGATTCAGTTATAAAAGAGGAAGGCCGGGAGGTATCTCATGCCAGATCTTAAAAAGAGTTTTGGTTCTTGAAAAAAAATGAAAACAGAGATCACAAATGAATGAATAGAAAGTCAGACTGCATGAGTCCTGCTTATTTTGTTATACACTGCTATAACCAGCCCAGTAATCATACTCATCATCTCGCACCTTATTTCTGCAGCGAGCAATAACTCTGCGAGAACTCCTGTGAACGACAACAAATCTGAAGGTTCATTTTTGATTCTTTCTTTCAGGTCAAAATGTTAAAATAGATGTTTGACAATAGATGCGTCACACATTCCTGAGTTTCTTTTCTCTTTAAAAAAAAAAAAAAAAAGCAGAATTTGCAGATAAGTCAGACGATGAATCCGTGGAGAAGATCCACAGCAGTCGTTTGCCAGGTACGTGAGATCTGATGTCAAGCAAATGAAGGAAACGAGATTCTACGCTAGAAATACGACCAAAAAAAAACCTTGTGACTTTTTTCAGTGCCAGAGGCTCCTGAGAAGACTGGAAGTGAAAGTACAGGTGGAGTATCCTAAACCTCCACAATGTCTGCTGCAGTGCACAGTGAAGCCGACGGTGAAGGGAAACCTGTCTATCTTTCCCTGATGCATTCAAAGACCTCGACAGCCATGAGGTCTCCGTTCCCAAGCCTCCGTCCAGGAGGACCGGGGGACTGAACAGTGACGACGTGCAGTCGATGGATATCACAAGCAGGAGCACAGATCACAGCGGGCCTCAGGAGGAACAGCAAGCCAGCAGAGATCACACTGATCTCGACAGCGAAGAAGAAGTCACGATGAGACCTCAGGCGGTCGGGAACCTGAGACGGGCCTCATGCGGCGACACCTGTGGAATGAAGAGTATGCTGTCTCCAGGCCAAAGTGGAGAAAGACTGGATCCGGAGAGTTTGGAGGACAGCGAGGACAGGCCGGCTGCAGTGGGTCACACTAAAGATGCAAACTATGACGGTAAGACGAGAATCTCCAGAATCACAACAAATGAAATGTCGAAGAAATTACACTGTGAGCAATCAAATGTTCACTCAGAAACTCGAGAACATACGAGTGATGAAATGCATCAGCTTGGTAAGTATTTTTGTTCCACTTGTGTATGTTTTGAATAGTGAGCTTAGTACTCATGCATGTAAAGATATCGACGCTTTCTTTTTCCAGGACACGGCCCCATCAAGTCAACTTTTCCCGCACGGAGTCGAGCCTCCTGATGTTCAAACGGAGGTCTGATTCTGTATTTGTCCCTCACAAAATGATCTGCCTGTATCTTCTCCCAATCACTTAAACCACTGATGACATATTGTACCTTTAAAGTTCTGCATCTTGTCATTGTTGTGTGTTGAATTAATGTTGGACATTTCTTTTTTTTGTTGTTGTTTTTTTTTCTTTTCTATTCCAGATTTGATTTCTTCCTCCTAATGATTCAGGAACTTTTGTCTGTTGACTCATGAGCAGCAGACAGACTATACTTCCACATGTTTTTGGGAGTTTTCCCCTCCTATTTTTAGATTTTTGTATGTATCTTTTTCCCCGCATCATGTGAAGGAGTCTTGAAAAATAAAAAGATTTTGAAACTCGTGTGTTGCGTGGACTAATTTAACGGACTATACTGCTTGGTGTATAGACTGCAGTTGTAAACGTGATTAGAGAAAAGGACATTGAACTACTTTTCGGTCACCTGAAACAGAGTCTGACGTCTGGTTTAAGATGCTGTTTAATTTACAATAAGTTAAAAACATAAACTCACAGTTTACAACGGATTAGGATTCACAATAAAGCACACATCAGTTAAAGTTAGTAGTAATGAATTATGATACATTTAAATCAAACGCGAAATACGTACATGTACTTCAAATAAGTGGCAAATAAAAAGATTGTTGATCTGGTTATATCTGGAGATTGCTGGGAATTGTTTTAAATATTTTGTTCAATGCACAGTTCCTTTTTAAACTTTCATTTCCTAAAGTGCCGAAGTTCACTGTATACATCCGGCTGGACTCCATGTAGCTCCTACAAGACAAGTCACATCAGCGTGAGATCATTACAACACAAATATATGTGTTTTATATTCACAATCTTATTTGTTGTGTTATTTTTACCTGATAGGGAGATTCTGTGACTTCTGTGGCTGTTTTCTTTGAGACGGATGATGGCGGATTTCTTTTGCCTATTGAAGAGAATTCAAAATATGTCACCGGGGAATTCTCTTCAAATGAGCAGAAATGTTCTTTGCAAAGCCGTCGCTCACCGTCATGTGAAACCCTGTCACTATTCCTGTTGTGGTGAATGGCAAAGCAAAATACCGAGATGGAGATGAAGACGGTCAAGATGATATCAGAGGTAATAATGCCCAATACCGACTCCATGTTTATCAAGTAACAGGAACCACATTCTTTAGGGGGGGAGAAAAGATATAGTTTTGAGATGCAAAACGAAAACAGAGCTTTTTACATTAACAGGTGAAGAGATGCAACATACCTTGTTGTCCTTCAGCTGATCCTGTAAGAAAAAAGAGGTAATAAAAAAACACAAATAATAGAATATTATACTGCTGCTATAATTGTTAAAACAGTTGTGGCACTCACCAAACAGCGAATCCGCGATACAGAGCGCATTGGACATCGTCTCGATGCTTGTTTGTGGTTGAAGAGAAAACAAGAAGGAGACGCTGAACGCCGCGGGTCCTTTTGCTCTCTTCTTCCAAGTAGCAGATTTGTGGGCCTCCGTAAACAAGATGAGCCACTCCAGAGATCGGCGAGCCCGCAGATAAAGAGCTGTCAGTTTGTCACCATTTGACTACGACACGAGGCGGAGAAAGAGGAGGAGGAAGAAGAGGAGGCGGACAACTGTGTAAAGAGGAAGCTGGTATTTTTGATATGTCTCTCCTATGTCACGAGCACTGTTGGTCTCCTGAAAAAAAATAATGTCATCCAGGATTTAGGCTTTGGGCCTAAAATTGATTATATCAGTTTATACCATCAGATTGATCAAGATAAGAAGATTCTAGCTTCCATAGGTGCTGCTGACTGACGTGCCATTTTACCTCCACACTGAGCATTTCCCGTTGACCTGTGGTTTATTGTGTTGAGACACTGCTGCTCTGCGAGGCTACGCCAAACCACAAGGTTCGTTCTCCGATGATGACGTATTGTCAGTGAAGAAAAAGTAATGCTTTACCATTTCGATTCCTGTGTTCTTTTATTCGAATGTTCAAAATGGCAACAGGTATTTATAGCGTTGCCACACACATACACATACAATGTTGGTTATATTTAAAATTGTTATTTCCAGACAATAATAATAAAGTTTCAATAATGTTAAACAACAATTTCAGACTCTTAATACTGTGAGGGGATTTCATGTAAGTAATAAAGACAAATAATGGCTTTTATATTTTTAAAACAAACAAATTAATTAATTAAACAGTGAGTAAGCATCCAGAAGACAGAGGTTTCATTAATAAAAAATATATAAATGAATCAGTGCATGGATATCAAAAGAAGAATGTAATGACATTTAATGATTTACAGTTGCAAGACAAAGGGCATTCGGACTGTTGTTTCATTAACAGTAACACAACAGCCTTAAATAGGTTTTGAAAAGTGCAACAAATTGCTTCATTATAGTAAACCACCATTTAATTCTTGGTCTTTTATATACTGTAAATCTTTGAGGTTGTCAGGATTGTGAACTTGCGTTTTCGCTATCCTTCATGCTTCTTCTTTTTTTTTTGAAAGAAAACTTTTTTCTTTTTACTTCTGTGCTTTTTTAATTTAGATATTTCTCTTCATTTTGTGAAATGGCGTTGCTTTATTTATGGAGAAAGGCTGAAAAACTCATTTGTAACCCTGATTAAACCCAAATGTGTAACGGTTATTGATTTGATAATTAATCATTACATTTTTTTTTTTTTTGATAATTAATGGCTAATCTTCCTTTATAATGAATACAATCCAATTATTAGCTGACTGATTATTCACTATGCAAGTCACGAATATTGACATTTTGTGAAAAACTGGAGCTTCTACAGTCATCCTTTCTCCGACTTAACGTTTTCAACAAATATATGAGAGGTGACAGAGGTGACACATTATTCGGGACAATTCATGGTTGGTCGTCATTGAAAGATGGAAATTGAACCTACAAACTTGCAGTCGGAAGAGAACAAACTCACAAAGCTGAGACACAAGGTGAACATGAGCAAGGATGCAGCTCTGACCTATATAAAGACAGTAAATAGGTTTTGGTCAACATATTCAACTTTGACTCGAAGCCACAACAGATCACAGAAACATATCAGTGTATGCCAGCTCTTAATATGAAAATAATCAGAACTCTTTTCTGACTAAATCTGCACCGATGTTACAGTAGAGAAGAATAAATGAAGAGGGCAAGGAAAGAAGAAATTGAGAATTAGTGAGACCAGCAAACAGAAAACAAGCACTTATGAACCACAAACACCATAATATATAACAAAAGTAAATCAAAGTATTTATCAAAAATGGTAAAGGACATAGGTGTTTTTGCAGTTTTACATTCATGAGCTGATGATTTAGAATAGAATAGAATAGAATAGAATAGAATAGAATAGAATAGAATAGAAATCTTATTAATCCCATTCAGAAATTTGTTGTAGCATTGCACCACACATAAAAAATAAACTTTAACTAACCAACTAACTAACTAACTAACACAGAATAAATCAAACAGAATAAATCACACAGAATAAATCACACAGAATAGATATAATAGAAATTTCTTTTCACAATACAATATAATAGATTTGTATTCTATTTTATATATTTCACATTCAATACTTGTTAACATACAGTAAATTTGTGTGTATTTGCAGAGGGCGCTCTCTCATCTCAACATGTGTGTGTGTGTGTGTGTGTGTGCGCGTGCGTGCGTGCGTGCGTGCGTGCGTGCGTCCACACCAAGTCATGAACTCACGTTCCATAAGAACTGAACACAATTAGAGGTGAAGATTAGTTCAAGTTAGGTCGAAAAAAGTTGAAGATATGGTTGACGACGAGAGTCAGGCACTCCATAACTTCATGTAATACATTTTTTTTAAAAAAAGACACTGAGTGTATACAGCATTCTCATATATTAGTTCCGAGGTGAACACGTTCGTATCGCGTGTGGCACCCTCTCGGATCAGCATTTGCAGTTGGCCCGGACATTCATGTAGATTTTGTCAGCTGGAAAAGAGAAAAAGAGGGAATCTGTCACTTAAAATGCTTTGTGGAAGAGTGACATCAACCAAAGACACTCTTGATATGAACCGAGGAAAACATATTCAGCATTACCAATTACAGAAAGAGTCAAAACGAGAAAGAAACCAGTCATTGACAATTAACCTTTCCAACTGCTGGCACAAACACTACTCAAAACATGAGTCATTTCAGAGCAGCTTCTTTTACCCTGGTCTTTTCTCTGCCGTCTTGAGCTGGCACAGCGGTAGGTGCAAACGATGATGACGAGAGTCAGTACCACATCCACACAGACGATGCCCGCGACCGTCCCGGGCTCAATCCTGTAGCAGGACACGGCGCCGTCTGATGAACAAACAGGAGGTTGAACAGATGAGTGGGAAGCAGGATGTGCACGAATGGAAAAAAACATTCATAAACGTCTGGTCGTCTGATTCTGCATTAGTGCTGCTTCCTTGATGACATTGATGAACTCTGAAGTCTTATTGTTGTACATACACACCTTCTGCCGCTGCCGCCAGGCCTTGAAGACGGAAAAGAGACAAAAAAAAAAAAAAAAACATGTTTAGACATTTTGCTATTCATCTCAATTGCTCTGACTGCAACACTCTGTAAAGTTTCCGTTGTGGTTTGATTTTCCTGTGTGCGACCACCTTAGTTGTCAGTATTATACAAAAAAAAAAAAAAAAAAAAAAAAAAAAAAAAAGAAAAAAAAAAACTGATTTA
>OMNM01049774.1:0-10043 GCA_900302745.1 Parablennius parvicornis | reverse complement strand
TTTATAAAGGTAAAAAAAAAAAAAAAAAAAAAATCAACCCATAATCTAACAATTGCCTCCTCACCTTGTGAGCGAGCCAAAGCTATTAGATTTATCCGCTTTCTCAGCAAATTAGAGCTGCTGGCAGATCTGCTCACTGAGCTGCAGCCCCCGGGGAAAATGGCCTTGTTATGTTCACCTTTGGTCATCTTAACCTAGGAGATGCTTTTAGGGAATCTGCTCTGCAGACTGTTCTGTAGTTCAGCCTTGCTGCACTGTAATGGTGCACAACAGACTTCATTATCGGGAACAGCCCAGACACACCAAGCAAATTAGGCAATATTTAGGACACTGATGATCTACTTTTAAATAATTTTTGTTTGTCAAAAAAAAAGAAAAAAAAAAAATCAATTATAATAATTATGTGTTCATGACTCTAAAAATACGTTGTGTTTTGGACGCCCCCAAACAAGGCTATATTCGACTACAGCACAGCTTTTACAAGCAGTCAAAGGCAGGCTCGCTAACGTGCCTTTCAAGACGAACGGCTCCCAGTCAACTCTGGCAGTGTAGTCAGAAAATAACATTTGTGTGAAGCTGTGTGTGTATTTCTGTAAGGCGCTTTGTGTGGGTCAGTGCTGCCCCGGTGCAAGGCTTTCTCATCAGTCATAAAGAGGCAGCTGGTGACTTGCTGTGTGTAGGTGGAGTCAACTGGTGGTGCATTTAATCAGGTATTTGGAGAAGCAAAATCAAATAAGAGGAGAGTTTCAGAATTTTGTTGTTTCATTACTTTTTTGGTGGATTTCAATGCAAGAGGGACAGGACATGCAATTTTTTTTTTTCCTGTGATCCGATTGTGTGAATCATTTGTATTGTAGTCTATTCTTGAAATATATATTCCTGCACATTTACCTTCCATGACCCACACACACACACACACATACACAGACAAATACACACATTATATAGCTGTATGTGAATCTTTGTGTTAACCCAAGAGCTGGAGCACAATCTTCTCACAGCTCCCTTTGGAACTAAAACTCATTGGCATCAATTAGGGATAATCTTGTTCAGTGATCAGGCTTTAATGATTGGTCTGAGAGCAGTAAAAAAAAGGTAAGTCAGCGTCAATGAGCATAGCGTTTACTGATTGACTTGCGAAACCCCTCCAGCCCCTCTTCTGCAATTACCAAGGAAATCTCATCAATACACACATTATAGGTCTTAATTTTCTCATTTAAATTCAGTCTGGTCAGGACAGGAAATAAAATTACAGTGAAAACAAAAGGATTAGCTACTTTTCAATCGATTTTGCGGTCAGACCAGGAAAACACTTCTTAAAATGTAGACCAATCAAAGCTTCCCCACCTTCTTTATTGTGTTTTTTGTTTTTTTTATTTACTATCGAAATAATTGCATTTGTGTGTTCTGTGTTTTTTTTTTTTTTTCAGGTAGTAGTTTTGTGGTGAGCATGGGCAGCTTCCTGGATGTTTCTAATTGGCTGAATCCGGCCAAGCTGACTCTTTACTATCAGACCAATTCATCCACGCAGTGGGTTCAAGACTACTGTGGCCAGCGGACCACCGAGCCCTGTGAGCAGCTTTGTGACCAGGATACAGGTGAGTGCATCAAAATGGGTATTGCTGACATGTTTTGTTTTGTTTTTTTTCTCACAGTGCAGGGCAGTGGTTCAAAACTTAGGGGGCGCTAGAGTTAACTGATTGCTTTGAGGTTTTGTCAAGTTAGCTTAGCACATGTCTGAATAATCCATAATAAGCCTTTTTAGAATATAATCCAGATGAGTCAACAATGATTGCAGGTTTTACGAACCTATTATGAACAATTAGATTTTTTTTCATAAAAAATTTTCATGAAAAAAACAAAAGTTGTTTTCCACAACTCACCTTTGCAGAGCGGGTTTACTTCCAAAGAGATAACTAGCTTTTTTTTTCTTTTTTCTTTTTCTTTTTTTTTTTTATAATGCAGGATCTTGTTGCAATAAAATGTTTTATTTGGATATGTTTAGTCTGCTACTCGCACTAAAACTAGTACACCCAGTGAGGATTCTTCATACAGCAGTTACTTAAGTTTGAAATATGTTTAATGCATGAATGAATGAATTTTTTTTCACTCTATGTTGGATTGGACCCTTGAGCCTGTTGATTTTGGCCTTAGTGTGATACCCCTAAACCAAAACATAACTGGAAAAATGTTTGTTATTTTTCTGAAATTGTGTGCATTCATCAGATTTTGCTTCATTGCATATCAGAGTTTTGAGAGAGTGTACTTAGAAGCAATCTGGGGTGCTCCAAGGGATAAATGTTATGAAAAACCTGGTGCTAGGATCCCATAATTTTGGAGGTAATATAGTAAGGTCATACCCTTGATTTCACCATGTTGTTTGACTGATTGCATAACATCTGGTTCATTTAGTTTCTTGATCAAAGTGAACATAGGGTCTTTTAATATGCATACATCTTTTCAATTAAAAGTGAGAATTACACAGGTCAGTTGATATTGAATGGATTAGAATAGTTTGCAATGGATGTAGAGATTCAAAATGAAACACTAAAGTGCTTAAAGAGTGAATTAAATGCTAATATAATGAAGCTGAGCTCATTTAAAATTCTATACACTGGTGACAGATTGCGATTCAGACACTCATCTCAAGTCAGACACTGTTGAGTATGTGGAGATTAGAAGAAAATGCATGCAATAATGGCTCTTTTGTGTGATGATAAATACAAGGACACAGACACCCAGAATCACAAATTAGGAAGGATGGAAGGATTTTTTTTTTCTTTTTGCCACAGGGTTTCCTTCATAAATGCATTTCATTGTTTTTGATCTGGAACGAATGCTATTAAGAGTCTGATCTAACCGCTTCCTCCCGAACACATACGATCAAATTAAAACAAGAGAAAATACTGAGGTTGGTGGGGATGATGATTAGGATGGTGCTACTGAAACTGTGATGCCATCACTTGTCATGCATCAATGAGAGGTATCAAATCTTCTTAGAACTTTAAATGTGCGGTGTCACTTCCAGTTTATCAGCAGTGGCTGGCCGATACAAAATTCATGAGCAGCGTCGCACCAGTCGCACATTACGAACCACTCATTGTTACAAATTATCGCAGGAAAATCTCAGACCTGCCAATCAAACTTACTTGAAAGCTCGATAATGAGAAGAGACATTTCATGCTGATTGACTGCAACGTAAACAAATTCAACAATGTGCTTCATGAGGCTATGCACCCATTCATGATGCCACGTGAATGTGTTAGTGCAGGTTTGATCAATATTTCCAAATAGAGAGGCAGAGATTGTGTGCCACTCTTAAAAAGCAAACTGCTAAGTAATGTTCATCACTATCCCGTGTAAGCTGAATTTGTGTTTTCAGAGAAGAAGAAGGATCAAGTTGTGGTCTCAGTTGTAATTTACACTTTAATATTTGTCTAAATATGTTTGCCTTGAGGCTTTTCTCCATTTTTCATCCTTTTTTACATACATCTATCCAACAGCTGGGGGAAATCCCAACTCACACGGGGCGAAAGGAAAGATAGATGCAAGCATGCATGCACAGGGAGAACATGCATATTTAACACAGAGAAGACCCACCCCTGAATCAAACCTGGGAGGTGGGTGTGCGACCACTACACCCTCTGGTTGTTAAATAGAACATGACATTTTTTCTTCTTCATACTGATGTGTCACTTCAGTATTAACTCACTGGCAATATTTAATAAGAACAGTCATGCATGCACAGGGAGAACATGCAAAATTCACACAGAAAGTCTTCTTGTGTGCTTACAAGTTCTCCCCCATGCACGGGTCATTCTTATGCAATCAACAGAAATTGGGATTTTCATTGTGTTTTACAATGAATTGCAACTTATATCCATTATATACATTTCAAATAAAATTCTAACTTAATTTTTCTTTCTTCTTTATGAGGATAGAGAGCACAAGGCTGAACTGTGTTTGCGTTTCTGAAGGACTCATGAGTAAATGCACTGGTCTTTTGTAGTCCTCATGTTAGCGCTCAGTGATCCAATCAGACAACAACATTCCTACAATGTAAGCAGAGGTGCCCTGTGTCTTTTGTCGGATCCAGAAAAAAAAAAAAAAAAAAATCTCCAGCCGTCACTGCAGCGTATACACAATCAGCACATACGGTTTCACACCGAGTTGTGCTGACATTTAAACTATCGTCAACAAATGCTGAGCGTGCAGCACAATGATATTTATCTTTCCTTGAGTGGCATAACTCCCCTGTGTTTTCTGGGCCCAACCGGATAAAGTCTAAGCTCATTAGAATGGATTACATCTGTAATGTATGTGGAATTTATGTAACCCTGGTCAAGGACATGTTGAGGGCTGATGCATTATGCATTAATGCACAAGACATTGAATTTAGTCGATGTACATGCAGGAAAACGCCAGAAATCAAATCAGTACATATGTGTTTGCTGATTTCTTGATGTGGGGAGATGCATGTGTCTGCATTGGTCCCTGCATGATTCTGCAGTGGAAGGTCATTAACCAATTGTAATTCAATTCTGTAGTCATCTGTTCATCTAGACATTCTCCTGTTATTACTACTCCTGTCAAGCTTCATCTTCTCATCTCTGCCCATTTATTTCTCTTTTCATCTGTCCTTTTCAGCGGCAAGATTATTTGATCGGTAATTTCCCTCAAGTGTGTATCTCCTCAGGGCAATTGTATCCATACGGCAGAAAAATTAAAGGTGCTCTTTAAAAGAGCTTTCTATTTCCATAGCCCTCCTCCATCATGCATTGCAGCACAGCCACGCTCGGAGGTACTGAAGAGGAGAAATGGTGGAAACAATATTTAGTTTACCGGCATTTTTGAAGAAGTGTAAAACAAAATAAACCTGCTGGAGATGCCCATTTGGACCACTGCTATTTGAAATGTGACTCATTTGGCAGGCAGTTGTGTATGCATTTTATGCATACTGATGAAACTGTGTCATCATTCCTGGTGTGAACAAGACCAAAATCACAACTCTCTGGGAATGGACACCAAAGGACATTGCTTTACAACTGGCCGCTGCATAGATTGATAGTTAGCTACACCCACGACTAAAATCTTAAAAAGAACTGATAATAATGTAGGTGATAAATCCACTGAAATATAGCCCACCCTATTCACCTTGGTGTTGGGGTGCAGCTCGCTCGGCACTTCTCATAAATTACATCGTTGCATCAGTCTAATTGAAGCTTTCTAAAAATCTGGTGATATGTAATAGTGGTATCGCTTGGCTTTTTCCACCGGGGCTTTAAATCTCGTTCTTTGCACATGAGAGAATCTGTCAGGGAATACTGAAAAGCAGCTTACTGCAGCTCACTGTACACTCAGTAAGGGGTACGATTGCATTTACATGCCCAAGCTGCACGCTGGGGCAGCTAGTGTCAGAAATATTATTTTATTAAAAACACTGCCAAAGTATTCATCAGCACACAGGTTGTACCTTATATTTGGACATATAAATAGCCAAGTCCGTCATCTGCAGACAGATTTCCATTGTCCAGTCCCTTTAGCTTTTTTTATTTCCAGGGAGTTATCCTCCCCCAACTCTGTCGTCGGCCTTCAGGCAGTTTCAGCATCACGCTGGTTGACTGTCACTGTTGACTACCAGTCGCTGCACCACTGTGCCGCGATAATCAATCCTCTCTGCCTTCACCTTCACCCCATGACTCCACTGCCAGCGTGGAGGTCAGTAGATGAATGGTGTGATGCAACAGTTTTCACCATTTGTATGCCACTTGTGCTCCTCCTGGCTATAACGAGATGGGAAACATGTGCCATCTTTGCAAAAACTGACAACACACAAAACTGATCAGAACATGCTGTCAATGGCCTGACGGTACAAGCCCCAGTGGATGTAACATTGTTTTTTTTTTGTTTTTTGTTTTTTTAGTAACATGGTGATGTAACCATATGAAATGTTTTCTATAACTGCTAATACAAACAAAATTATGTGATAACTCAATTTGCATTCATACTATGCCCCAATGATGTATGTAATACATAAATTCATCATCAAGGGATCAAAGAGGATTTGTGTTTTCCACTAATTCATTTTTTTTTTTTGCATCAGGATTTCACATAGACACAGCTGTGATAGAGACAATACTTACAAACCTCAGGGAATCGCAGCCGAATAGTCAACACATATAACCCTAATTAACACATTGCTTACATGTATATTTCTGACATTAGGCTGCAATTCACAAAAGCATTTGTACATGATTTATCAAGTTGTGAAGGATTCACCTCGTCCACGAATCAGTTTGATGTTAAGCATTTCATTTACAATTTGGTTCAAAACTTGGTTTTCAAAAAACAAAAATAATAATAATAATAATAATAATGATAATAATACAATGTTGAGGTTTTGTGTACCACAGTGTCAGACTCTTAATGATCAAACACTCAACTACTTTTTTACCAGAAAAAAGTATGACTTAAACTGTCATTCATCCTGCCGAGACGAGATGTAAACACCTCCATAAAAACCAAGGGGCTTTGACAGATGGACATTCCCATTAAGAATGTATAAGAATCCAGCTTCAGTCTGAGTCCAACTGACTGTCTTTTTGGCTTTATGTTTCAACTAGATTTAGCAATATAATAATCTGTGATGCAATCTTCTAGACAATCTGTTCAAAAAAGTGTCATGAAAGGATAAAAAAAAAACCCCAAAAAACAACAAACATAGATAAGTTACACTAGTGTGGTTGGCTCATATACTATATTTTTTAAGACCCAGATGTAACCTCAGTATCGATGGGTTTCAAACCTAGCAAATACGGCTTTAAAACCATCTGTGAAGTTATTCCTCAGCTCCGGCTGCTGTGACTTCAGCTTCTTTGTCTGCTTCAGTTTCCCTACTTTACTCCAGTCTATCAGTACAATACGGTAGCAATCAACGCTTTTTCTGTGTTTCTGTAGCAGCATTCTGTTGTCATATAGTGCCATCTAGTGATGCCAGGTGGTATGTTTTGAGACATAAGTCACTTCCTAATATAAGTTGCATTATCGGCGAACGAACAAAGGAAAGAAAAAAAGTTTTCGTCTGAAAAATGCATTACGTGGCTTCATGTCCAGTGGTGGTCAGCTGAAATTGTCTCCGGAGGCCCTTGACTTTGACTATGATATAGTGATATAAAAGATGGATGAATGGATAAAAAAAGAACGTAGAATGAAATATATATTGTGTGACAATGGTGGAGCCACACTCTCAACTCCTGTTTCCACGATATTAGTTATTAAATGACTTTTCAATCCACGCAGTAATCCTATACAAGTCAACCTGTACAAATAGCTCCCTAGCTATTTCCCATCTGTCATCATAACTAACCTTATAAAGACCCGTAAAACCTCCTTAGCTGTGTTTATTTTTCTCATCTGAAATGATTGCTCCCTGCATCCTGCAGCCTCACCTAATTGAAACTGCAACTGCTGGCTTGTGTATAGTATATATGCCCAGCTTTAGCCTTTCATTCTCTGTACTGTTTACACACACACAGGCCAGTTACAGATACAGTCAATGAACAGATAGATCAATTGAGCTTTTGTGTTTTCTGCAAATTACAACTGTGCATTATTGTAAACATGCATTGTTGTATATCCTATCACTTTTTAACATAATAAAATATAATCATATAATAGGTACAGATATCATAGAGTGTATTCAAAATACTAATAATAATCTTTTACATTATTAATGATATAATAAAGATTGAAAAAAATACACATTCTATAGCCTGCAAATACAAAACCTTGTACAAAAAGCTATCTGTCTGTTTCATATTATTCATCATCAGTAACCTTATAAAGACCTGTAAACCATCTAAGCTGCATTTATTGTTGTCATTTGAAATGATTGCGCCCGGCTTTCTCGGGCCTCACTTATTTGGAATTGAAACTGCTGGCTTGTGTAACGTTGTATATGCCCGGGCTTCAGCTTTCCATTCTCTGCACTGCTCGCACACACACGCACAAGCACAAACACACACATGCCCTCAAATATACTGCTGGGAGAAAACACTTATATTGAATGTGCTCAAGGTCTTTGGGCAGAGTGGCTTCTCCACCTGGAAGCATTATAATGAACCCAAACAGGCGTCAGGCCAACAATGGCTCTTTTCAGCAACAACACCACGGGGCCCGAAATGTGAAAATCAAGCACACAGTCAAGGTGAATCCTTAAAATGACACGCGTCATTTATGACCACTTGTAATGAATGTGAAACCTCTCAAGTGACTGCCACGATTTTTTATTTTATCGGTTTTTAATGTAGTACAAAGAAGGAGCAAATAAAGGAGGTAGAGAATGAAAACACAAGAGTGACAAATTTTATTGGCAATTTCATAATAGTGTTTACACAGGATGTCACTATCCCCACGAGCAGGATCAGGTTGTGTTGTGCCCGTTTCAACGCCTGACAGGGAGGAGATCGTTTTTAGCACAGTCACATAATTGTTGTCATCAAATGGCTATTTGCAATCACAGGTGATTAGCTCTAAATTAGGCCTACAGCATGTTGCAATTATTCAACCGTAACTTTAGGCAATGTTGAGTCAACTCACTTCATCCAAACCCTCAGGGCCTGATGTGAAAAACAAACAAAAAAAACCCCAAAAAACAACTAAAAACATTCAGATTGCAATCTGCCTTTAACAAACCTATCTGATTTATTAAAGTAGCTAAGGGAAATGAAATAAGGGTTTACATTGGACGGCTCTGTGATGAGATCTGTTCAAGATGAACTCAGCAGACAAGAAAATAAAGTTGTTGTGATATTTAAATTCTGATTCACAGCTATAAAGTAATTTGGTTAATAAAAAAAAAAAAAAAAAGGAATTTTGGCAAATGGATAATACTTACATGTTATGGCATCACTTCCTCATCAACAAAACAAAACCATTAAGATCAGATGTTGTACGTGTAGATATATATTGAAGGAGGAGAAGCTTTGACAGGTAACAGGGCTCACATAACCTATGATGGCTTGCTAATCATCTATTCATCCAGCTAGACACTCGCAAGAATTAACCTTTGCACCAACATAAATTTGTTATGACTGTATCTTCTGCACATGTTGCGTATTATCTCCATATTGTGGATCTGCATCTCAATCATGTCTCAGGACGAATGATGATGTTACTTGAAAAAATGGAAATAATCCATCCATCCATCCAAAGCTTAAAACTGTGGCAGAGGGAAAGTATGTATTTTATTGAAATGGCCAATGCATCCCCGAGTTAACTGTAGTCAAAAGCGCACTAACTGTAAAGTGAAGAATAGTCAGCACAATGCATTAGCAACTCGGTGACATTCAAGTTTAATGGTCACATAGTCACTACTCTCACTTTTTCCCCATGTGAGGTGTTTTTTTTTGTTTGTTTTTTTTTTACTGCTGGCTTTATCTTTTTCAACAAGTGTTTTTTTTTTTTTTTTTCATCGACTGATTCTGCTCAACTGCTCCTTATCCACCCTTTGTTTTTTACTCACCATCTCAAATGAAGCTTGTTAAGTTTGTTTTTTTTGTTTTTTTTTGTCCCTCTTTAATACGTCTAATCTGTAGAAGCGGAGAAACTGACTGGAACTTGCATGAAGGTTAGTTAAATCTGCAGAATTGTGTAATCAACCAGACATATCTCTTTCCGTTTAATTGCTCAATCCTCCCTTAAATGTATCCGCAGAAAATCTGGAGTCACACTCTGCTGATTGCTTCCAAGGTGTTTTATCAGATTATAGGAAAATTGTGCTTCCAGGCTGGCGCACCTCAACCGATTTCATAAACAGGTCTCTCTGTGTCCTCAGGGCTTGTATGTATAGTTCTACAATGCATGTATCTCTCTTGACCGTACATCTACACTCCTTATGTATAAGCTGCAGAGTCAAATCAATTATTCATGCTTCATTATGCCTTTGCCAAAACGTGTATGGTTAATTAAACTGTGAACACTCCTCATGTCACAATGAGAACTGTGTAGCTTTAAACAGAAGAGATCATTACATTTGACTCAAA
>OMNM01049772.1:10134-23405 GCA_900302745.1 Parablennius parvicornis | reverse complement strand
ATTTTCTGGCATGTGATTATAGGAAATACGAAAAACGGAGTCTCGTGGCTTCCATTGTTTCCTTCATGGCCCACTTAGTTAATCCATACATTCATTCAATTCAAGAACCTGTGCTGCATCACAATACAGTGAAACATTCAGCAGTTTGTAGGTTTTCAAACAAAACATTGCAGGAAAAAAATCCATCAGCAACAACAATGAAATTAAGACACAGCATTGCTCAACTAGTGTGTCTGGAGACACATTTGACACATTTACCTACAATATTTTCATTAATGTTAAAGCAAAAATGTGTATATATATATTTTTTTTTTTTTTTTTTTTTGCCAACAAGCAGTTGCATGTCTTCCTGCCCTTCATGTTTCTGAGAGTTTCATTGTACACTTTGCTATTGCATTCACGTATCAGTATTCACCCACTTCACTATGTTAAAGGAATTAATGAAGTTTTGATGTTCTTTGAAGAAGACTGTGTTAAATTTTTGCCTGAATTGATTATGATTTTGCAGGGATGATAGCCCATATCAAAGGTGGGTAGGCTTAGCTGTGCACCAATACTGACACCAAAAAAGTAAACAAAGGATTTAAATACTAAGATGCCTTTTTATTAATTAGCAGCATGGGACCTGGCACCTCAAATTTAGTTATTTAATTGAAAACACTGGTATTTTTGTTGCCTTTTTATGTGGATTGTTTTAATGTTTGACCTGAAACACAAATTCCCTTAATCATATTTCAACCATGACAAGATATCCAGATATATGAGAAGTTTCTATACAGCTCCTACTTTATTCACAAGAGTCACCGCAGCAAGTCAGTCCAACTTGCATTGTAAACCTGGCTAGTTTTTACTTTGAATGTTCTTCCTGTTGCATCTGGGATTCAAACCCAGGTACTGTTTTAACATCCAAATATACAAACAGCCAAAAAAAATTGAAGATATGATGTCTCGTTCTGCTTCCTCTCACAGTTTAATGCCACAGACAGCAATAGATCACACTAACCCTGCTTCCATTAAGCAAGAGCACAAGCTGTATTATGACTTAGGTTTGTCTCAGTGCAGCACAATTACTGCTGGAAAAAAAACAAGAATTGAGCTCTTTGGTCATTTGTTGCAATCATATAGCCTTGATAAAAGGAAAAAAGCATGATAGTTGTCTCCATTTCTTGCATCAATGCAAGCTGTAGCTTTAACTTCATCATAATTTAAAGGTTTTGATTTTTTTTTGTTTTTAAAGGACTTGATTACATATTCAAAAAGGTTCGTAAAAGTAGTTGTAGTTGTGTCGTGTCTTTTTTTTTCCTCTTTGAAACTACTTTTTTACACCTTGGACAGAGTTGGCGTATGCCGCTAGGCACTTGCACAAGGACAAGTTGGCCCTGAAATGCACGTTTTTGAACTGTGAAGAAATCGTAACGCCTGGAGAAACTCAAAGAGCGAACATGCAAACTTCACTCAGAAACGCCTCCAACCTAACTCGAGGATATTCTCACTGTGAGAATAATCACTACACCACCATGCTGCCCTGGAAGGACTCTGCGAAAAGTTTTACACCCCAGTGTGGAAGAAAAAAACGTCAGTTTCAATAAAAAGTAGTCCTAAAGATGAGAGAGATTGTAAGATGACACAAATAAAACTTGGTAGAACACATAAAAGAAATGTAAATCTGTTTTTACTGCACAGTATATTGTATGAGAAACTGCCCACATGTCCAGTATGACAGATGGCATCAAAAGAAAAAAGGAGGAAGTGGATCTCTAGCAGACAATAAATCCAAGTGATCTTAACTGTGGAAAATGCAATGAATACTAAAAACTTCAAGGCCCAGGGCTTTACATTCATTTCATACATCCTAGCTCCAGATAAAATGACAATGTTTCAGCGACAGCAATAGAAACAAAACTAAAAAGTGTTTTTAAAAAGTAATGGATTTTTATGAAGGTCCACAACCTTTATATGACACTATCTCAGAATGGGAAGAGTGGAGCTCAAGTTCACAGCACTTAGAGGCCAGATTTCTCTCTGACATCGAACCATATAAGGTGTTTTTTTCATATATGTATCACACACTCCTGTTGCATCACCAATGATGGACCGAGGTCACTGACAGGGAGTGAGAGTTGTTAGTGACAGTGAGATAGAGAGGACACGCCTCAACAGAGAATGAGGGAGAGACCAAGACTGCACAGCTTCAGCTGAAAGGCATTCAAGCCATTGTTTATTTATCTTTTTCTCATGGGAATTTGTCTTGGCATGTCATAGTTTTGACATGTACTCCAAGGCACAGAGTAAATCTCATCAATTCACTGGAAATAATGATGTCCCTTCGTTTCAGTAGAATTTATTCTAAGAATTAAATCATATCTTATTATCTAGTATTATTCTCATAAAGCACCTCTCCGGCGCTACACTTCTTGATGTCATGCAGCACTTTCATCTGTTCTACATCTTCAAAGCAGAACATATAATGAAGAGACTTATTATGGCTTTGGTAATGATAAATCAATCATTCTGCCATGTTCTTGCTTCAGAGCCAGTTCTGTTTGTCAGACTCTTGTTACTTATTAATACTTGGCATCAAAGCTAAGAGTTTAAAAAGCGCAAACAATCCACACTTGAGTTGTTAGATTGCTTTGACACACTTTGAATATTTTGGGGGGTGAAATGTGTCCACTGTGTGTACACACCGGCACACGCTGCTGAACTGCACTAGCCAAACACATAGACCTTTGTGCATCTTTCCCAGCTTGAGAATTTATTTTATTAATACAATCTGGCCCCCGCTTTTGTTGTTTGCTCTGTTTGCCTCTTGGTATGCGCACCCTCTTTCTTTCTCTTGGCCTGTCTCTTGGTGTGTAAGCACAAGCCAATCCCTCTGAGATGCTTTTTCTCGCCTTGCATTTCCAGGTCCCAGCATGAGCCACCCGCCTTTGGTGGTGAGCCATGTGCAAAGCCGCGTTTAGTAACTTGATCAAGGGACCGAGGTACAGTCCTCTGAAGCAAAGAGCATTAGAGGCGTGAAGGAACGACTCTGGCAAGTCAACAGCTTTGATATGTAAAAACCTGCATCTGCTGGCTGGCAGAGGGGACGCCGGGAGGAGAGGTAGAGGGAACGGAAGACGTCTGCCTTTAGAGTCGTTGCTGTAATAGAATTGCAAACGCCAAAATCCCAAGCTGTGACACCCTAATGTTCTTAGTCAAACTGACTTGGCATGGTCCAGGGGCTTGAGAGAGAGGGAGAGAGAATGAAGAAGAGGAGAGAAATAGAGGGGAGGAAGAGGTAAAGGCTGGTCTTCTGTCCTAGATACCACCGTCTGTCACGGTGAGAGTTATCAAGTTCTACTCCTGCCCAGATGCACAGGCATCTTTTATCCAGTCTTCCCGTCTGTTCCACCTCACATCATCCGCGACACCTGCCTGATGCAACTGTGCGACTGTCCCCAAGAGCGAGTGAGCACTTCTCTATCTGACTCACATCAACAAAAAAAAAAGAAGAAGAAGCCACGCCCGGATAAAGAGCTTCTGCAAAAGCAACCAGCAGAATTGCATGATTATTGATTTTAATTAATTTTCCATTCTGCATCAAAAAAGCTCTGCAATCCTGGCCCCTGAGGCCCACTCTAATGTGAATAGCATTAGAGCGATTCACATTAGCCTAACGCCAACCCAATGCTGACAAATTAATCTTTCGCAATCCAGCAAGTCTCACACACCACATTTGGGGAGGAAATTTTGATAACCTTTTTAATTTTTTTTTTTTTTTTTTTTTGGGTGGAACAATATTGAATTGATCATCCGCATCAAATCCACATGAGAGAAGGTCAGTGAGTATGTAGGTTGTAAACACGAGCCTGCATGCAGCTTAGACAGAATAATTCATAACTTGGTCAATGACTGAGCTAAACCTATTAGCGCATCAACAGGCCACTCCTCGTGCCAAGGCATCTACATTGATTATCCTTAATTGTATATTTAAGTTCATAAATTACCCCAATGCTTTAATAACAGTATGGTAATGCAGATGGTGCTTAAGTTCATTGTTTGATTGCGGCGACTGTTGCGCGAAGGAAGGAGGGCGCACTGATGCGGAGCAGTGTTTCCGTACATTATTCAACACAGGGACTCATTATAAATCAGATGAATCATTGCTATCATCTCATATTCTGTATATATGTTTGACTACCTAATGAATGTTTTTTTTTTCCTCTCCATCTTGATTTTGAGGCATGTTATGCTACAAAGGTTTTTCTCTGCAAAAATGCTTCTGCTTCCATTCAAACTGAGTGATTTTGTTTTCCTTTTATAGCATCGTGCAGTTGTGTGTGAAATGTGTGGAAATACTGGATTTTTCTGAATGGAGCAGGGCTTTATTATTACTGTGTAAACCCTGTGTAAATATTGGGATGCCCCAGCAATGAACACCAATTTACACGGTGCTGTTTTTCTTCCACTACTTTTAAGTAATAATAATAAGAATAATAATACAATGGTGTTATATATCACTTTTCTGGGCACTCAAAGACACTTTACATTGCATTACATTATTCATTCACTCAATATTTGATGGTGATAAGCTACGTATGTGGGCACACTGACGGAAGCGAGGCCGCCATATTGCACCATCGGCCCCTCCGACCACCACCAACCGTTCACTCTCACACTGCATACACCCAGGCAGTTCGGGGTTCAGTGTCTTGTCCAAGGACACTTTGGCATGTAGACAGAGAGAGATGGGAATCGAATGACCTCTCTCTTTTTTTTTTTTTTTTTTAACAAGAGTACAAACTACTACCCATTTTATATGGTTGTAAGGATTTATTAAAAAAAACTAAATCTAGAATAATTGTATTACATTTCTTTCTTTCCCTATAGAATCTAAGGTCTATAACTTTACCTGTGTTCTGGGTAAATCTGGTAACATTCACATCATACCAAATCAAATCCACGTAAACAAGAATCACATCAGATGATTAACCTGTTGACTCATGACTTTAAGTCAACAGGTTCTCTTGAATTTGTAAATGTATGCAGATTTCCGTCAATTTTGATGACTTGTTGAAAATCCAAGCAGAGTGCCACTTAATGAACCGGACCACATTTGGGGTTTGTCAAGCTTACATTACGATTACATCTCAGAGAGGTGTAAATGCAGTGTAGCATCTAATAATGACATACTTCTTACCCGCTGGCTAATGCAGTCCCAATAAAAGCTCCATTTCGTCCCAACAAACTACTTTACATATCGACGTGTGATGAAACTTGCAGACAGAATCACACAAAATCGGAGCACTCATATATGTAATGACTCAGAGGGATATAGTATTTACTGACATTATAGGTTTATCTAATACATAAATATAGGCTGGATGGGTGAACTGCACATGCTGTAGCCTGAAGATATTCGAAGACCTCCAGGGGCCAAAGCACCACGATTGTAGTTTTATTGCGAGGGAGGAAACGAGACATGCTGTTAGACTTGATGAGACTTAATCATGAATTATGAGATGATGGAGGAGCTCTGTAACCAAGGTTGAACTGGGTGTTTGTTTCTTTTAAAAGTTAATCAGTGCCTAATATATCCTATTACTATATATTGGAGTTATGAGACTGTCGGCATCACAAAACAGTAAACACATTTCAGTTCACGCCATGAATTTTTGGGAAGTGTTTGTCATTTTGAGACTGAAATTTAGGCCCTATTTTGCATTTTCATTTCAGTAAAGTTTTGCGTTCACACAGCAATGCTTTGAAAACTATGTAGTTTTCATGTTGGGCTACTAGTAGATGCGGTTTGTTGTTTTTGTAATAAAAATACACACATACACACATGCCATCAGAGAACAATAAGCTATCAGCATTAACTATGGCGAGTACACAGACATTCATATGTACAGGCGACCAAGTTGGACTGTTATTCCTGGTGATGGACAGATGGCAAAGTTGGATTGTTATTACGGTGACTCTCAACTTTAAAACTACCAAGCCCCAGGAGAATATGGACTGGGAAGCAAACATTGTTATTGTCCATCTACACATGCATGTGCAGAAGAACTGTTAACTACAGCTGTGGTGGCAAGGCCAAGTCATTAAATGTCTAATTAATTCATTAAACCATCTGGAAGACAAACTACACAAGGATCAGACTGGGAGCAATTTGAAGGTTTGTGTTACACCACAATTCTTAATTTCTAACATACTGAATGAAGTCAGCCTTTTCAAAGTTAAATTTTCCCCGTTTCCACAGAGACAGCACTCAGGCTTTTTCAAAAACAGTTGTCTTGAAAAGGAACACCCAAAACACAAGAAAGGTTTTCTGTTTTCACATGACATTGTTGTGTAAAGGGGGCCTTTTAATTCACGAAAGAGTGAACTAACTAGTTTGATGTCGACAGTTTATTTCTATTGATAATGTTTATAGAGTTGATTAAAATATGGGCTTCAGTCTTACCAGCCCAAAATGTAAATAATCACGACCAACAACGATCATTTATTTGAACTGAAACATTGGAATCAGCAGTCACTGTCCATATTTACCGCTGTCTGAATATCAAATGTATTAGTTCTTGTGCGTCACAGTGAAGTATGTAATTTGGGATCCAACACTTGTTTCTCTCATAACAGCAACCAGAGCTTTTTATTTAAATGTACTGCTTGTGTATTATTTGACACTTTGAGTTTATTGAGTGCCTACTTTAAAATGGGAAATCTGAATAATATTATGCCAGAGGCCGTGGGGGCCACGTCAGGGTGATGCACTAAGTGCTTTCATTTTGAATTCTTTGGAGTACATTTTGCTGATAATAGCTTGTGTTGTTTTAATTAAGTAGAATTTTCAGTCCAGCAGTATTTTCATACAGTTGAATTAGTAATTAAGTGAAAGATCTGAGTGTTCCTTCCTTTGCCGTCATGCTATGATTCCAGAGAGAAGACTTTCAGTTCTTAAAAGGTGAGGGAAAAAATAAACAAACATTAGATGCAGCTCCAGCACACAAAAAAAAAAAATTTAAAATAGATTGTAGGCACTCACATATGTGCTCATGCACAGACCTTACAGTCCAATCTACTTGTGCAGGCCCACACGAGCCCTATGTCCTTGTCTCTTTGCACTCAATCACAAGGGATGGAAGATAAATGAAGCCCATTTCAACTGGATCTCAAGTAAACCAGTTCAGTGATCTTCCAGAAGCTCCGGTGCACAACACAGCACCACGGCGTACAATACAAACATTGTCTGCCCCCCTTTTCCCCATGTCTTATTCGGGACTCTTCCCTGTAGATGTCAGTCCTTGTGGACCGTGTGGGGAGAGGTCCTCCACACTCTTAAATGTTGTTTTTCTCCACATTACTGTCAAGGTATCCACCGGTGACTGATGATGGATTACATCTCAGCCAGTGCTCAGAGTTTTCCCCCCTTCAGATTACTGTGCACACCAACTCTGAGCCCCCCGCCGCTACACTCGTCATGGCGAGCACTGTTCAGGGAGTGAGCACAGAGGACCTTTCTGCTCCATTCTCCTCACGTTTTCTGGGCAGCTGTTTTCACAGGAAATGCATAGCAGGAGATGAGGCATGTGCCCTTGTTTAGAGGATGTTTTGGGTTATGTAAGTTTTGTGTGTGTTTTGGGTTTTTTGGGGGGGTTTTTTGCTTTTTCATTTCCAGCAGACCCAAATCCTGTCTTCATTTGTCTTTCTGTGTGTGTGGAACTGCACTTACTGCAATTTGGTGTAGTGCCACTCAGGGAGGCTGTGGAGCTAGCTGTGATTCAGGGCCGCGCGCAGACCTACAATTTTAATGTGATAAGTAGAGTTTCAGACCCTTCTTTTTGGAGTCAGAGATAAGCCTCTGGGTTTGGGTAAAAGCCCAGCCAAGGCTCATTTGAAGGAGGAACTGATTGCTGTTTCATTTAGCAGAGATGAAAACCGCTTTGCTCTCCACCTTGAGAACAGCGTCAAGTGAAGTGGGCAAACTTATTCTTCTCTCTCTCTCTCTCTCTCTCTCTCTCTTCAGACCTCTGACAAGGTCCATGTTTACTTTTCCCGTCACCCCCATGTGTTGTGATTTGTTATTTTACACATTTCAGCCAGTCATTATCCGATCTAATGGTGTGTCATTAATCATAGTAACTGCTGAGTGAATTGCAGGATGTTGTGTGTTAAGTGATTATTAGCATAGAGGGCAAATGTGTAAAATCCCACTTTGGACCATTAAATGCTGGTGGATTATTTTGCATTCAACATAATGTTTACTGGCCTTGCCAACTTGCCCTACGCTGGATGAGGTTAACTTGATTATGCACAATAGAAAAAAACACTTTAAAAAAAATTTCTTGTAGAAACAAAGAAAGTACAGTTGGCATTTGATCTCTCATTTGCGTCTTTAGAGAAATGCTGTTTGTTTTGTAACCTTTTCTGTATTTGACTAATCTACTGTAATTTGCGTGTATTTGGATATTTCAAAAATCGAGTTATTATGCTTATGTTCATCTATATAACGATTATAAAAAAATGTGTTGATGAAGGTTTTAGATAATGACATTAATAGTGTTATCAAATGATATGCTGTAAATTAAAATACACTGTTCGTTTAATTGCATAACCTATCAAGTTTGGAAGGCTCGATAATTAGATTATATTACAGGGTGTGAATAATGTAGAAGATTATGTTGCAGATTACAGTTTCAATCAGGTAATCGGTGATCTGTAACAGATTACATTTTGAAAAATAGCATCCCCAACCCTGGCTATTGCTGCGGCTGCCTCTCCTTTACTCTGTTGGGAATTATGTAGATTTCAAGCAATTAAGAGGCTCCGTGTCGTTCTGTCTCTCCTCTTCAGCGTTTGCTGTTGTTTTTCATGTTTGGTCGTGACTTTTGTCGAGTGTCTGCACGAGTACGTCAAGAGCGAAGATGCTTAAAATGGGGAAATTATTCATAACCGCTCGTGTACAGAAGCACTCACACACATTTTGCCCTCACAAAATCCTGCACACACACACACCACTGTACTTAATGGCTGGTGAACAGTTGACACCCGACAAAATAAAAACATCTCACAAATGAAAACCTTGCAGGAGAAAGGTCTTTAGGTTTTTGCATGATGTTGACGGGCTAAATGTTTCACCGCCAGGTTTCCTGCGGCTGAAGCCCGTCAGACACTCAAATAAGTTATTAATTTTCCATTTTGAAACTTGGAGGTGCGCTTCATCATCCTGTTACCAATTTTCTGTGAAGCGTGACTGATTTTTGTGAGGAAAATTATTCTAGTCTTTCCTGCAAAATTGATTTTCCTGCCTTTATTGCCGGTCTCCTGCAATCGTTTTCATTTTTCATCCGTTGCTAAAGCGTATTGATTTTCGATTGCAGATTGTTTAACGTTAGCTTACAGTCTGCTTAATTGCTGTGATTTTTTTGTCTCAAACTTCTGTTAATGTTACAGTATTGGACTGTCTGAGATGTTTCTTTTCCTTTCACTGTGTGTATGATTGAAACATGGATGACTTGTTACAAAACTATTATCTTTTCAGTTGTGTCCTCAGGTCTTCACTCAAACACAAGCACATATATCAGGGTCATTTTCCACATGTATAATCTTCATAAAATGTCCTTGTTAAGCTTCAAAAAGGGATTTATTTTTTCATCTTATATGTAGCTTTTAGAGATAGTGTCTTCTAGATACATTTTCTCTCCATGAGAAATCTTTTGGAGGTCACAGTTTTGACGGAGAGGGCCCTCACCTGAATAGAGTCTGTCTTACATTGATGTCAGCTCACCACACTCCCACTCACTCTCTTTTCTTCTTCTCCTCCCATTTAGCCGAAGCATTTCTTTTCTCCTTATCTCACCTGAACTGACATCCTTGACACGATGTTTTCTGTCCCTTTTCAAATGTCGGCTGAACCTGTCTGAGCCTCTGCGGTCTCCTTCTCAGACCCTCCCACAGTGGAGCCCGTCTACATGGAGATGCGTCAGGGTCTCGGGAGGCCCGTCGTGATGACCTGCAGGGTGCTGCGGGCCCACCCCTCCCGGGTGCTGCGCTTCGAGTGGCTCCTGTCCAACCGGCTGCTCCACGCCGGGGCGTTTGACGCCCAGAGAGACGAGACCGAGTACACCATCCGCAACCTGAATCGTGACGGCTGGGGCGAGTACACCTGTAATGTCATCAACGAGGCCGGGGCCGGAAAGTGCACCTTCCAAGTCACAGGTAAAGATCATCAGCTTTCTGTCTGTGTCATTCATGAGATAGCATTTTCTCTGGATGTGTCTGCTTTCTCCCACAATGCAAAACCTTGTGAGGTTGATTGGTGACTTGGAAGTGTACGTGAGTGCTTCTGATTTGTTACACAGTGTCAGCCAAGTCCCTGAACGTCACAACTCCCTTCTGCAAAAAAGACCATTACAGGGGTTTTCTATACTGATTTACTGGCTTTCATCTCAGTGTGCCATCTATAGGGAACCACACCCACTTCTTCATGCGGTTGATTGCCAGTCTTGACGCCTTGGTTGTTAAACCCAATTGAACCTCACAGTCCAAGTTGCTTCCATGTTTTGCTATGAGCATAGCAATGCACAATTTTGTAAAAGAAACACCTCCAGGTTGTTGATACTACAGTAGCTATGTTCTGACTTTTTTTTACAGCTCATACAGACATCAAGGATGAGCTTGCTCATATCACCCTTGGCTGGATTCACTTCTGTTGCCTGCAGGTTGTTAACCCACCACAAATTTTAGTATTTTGGAGAAGCAAATTTAAATTTCAATAGATGACAGTTACTCAACGTTACTGTGTGTTTCTTCCGATGCATGTTGATGTGTGACACGATGTAGAATATGTAGATATCAACGGTCTAAATGTCTTTATTAAAATTCTGCATGTGAAATCCTCTCAGCAGCGACAGGATTGGGTTAATTCTTTTTGGCAGGGTCTTACTCTCATTTACACGGCTCTTGTGTGATCTTTGATGTTTCGTGAAAATTTCTCTAAATCCAATATGTAAAATCAGTTGTGGCAACTAATATTAGATAGCTGTGTGGCAACTTCCCCGCAGTAAGGAAATACTCTAAGTGTGAAGGCATGTGTGTGTATGAACCGGACTTTCTCGATGCAATCTATAATCCTATGAAATAATTTATCGACGAACGCTCCATAGCCTTTAGTAGTAAAGCTGGCTTATGCTGCTTATGTAGGTGGTAAACTAGTTAGCGGGCTTCACTACTGTTGGTGAGGAATATGAGCTCTGCCGGATTCATTTCTTCACTTTCTACATGTATGGCTTTGGAAAAGCCTAAAAGAAAGAGATTATTACTAAGCCCTTTATGCACGGAGTATCTTTCTAACTACAACCCCCATGCCCACCGTTTCAAACTCAAAGCCCGGCGAACCTCCTGTGCCTAGTTACCGTTGCTAAGGACGGGTTTCTCAATCTGTTGCAGAACGATTTTCTTTCTCTTTTTTGACTTAATGGTCGATTATTTCAACTGGCATCCTCGAAACATTACAAACATTACCAGCAAATACATCAGTATGATTTGTGCTTTAACGTGGAGAGAAACTTATTTCTCTCTATTTTTTCCCTACTGTCCGTCAATATGAAGTTCCTCATTATGCTCTCAAATTATTATTTTCAGCAAAGCTGAAATTACCGTCTTCATACATGTAACAGTGTTTGCCTTCATGTGACAGATATTCATTTAACGGGGGAAATGAGGAAAAAGACCAATCATAGCTTGTCATTCTGAATAGAATATACTCGTCTTTTCTCAGAAATTCTTTCTTTTTTGACAGTGTCTCCTTTTTCATTTTCTTTTTCTTTTCCTTTTTTTCATCAAGAGTGCCAAATGTCCATCTCCTTGTTGGTTGTTATGACAGGACCGAATTAGTTTGGCCACACTGAGTGACCGCGGGAACTTTGGCCAAGGTTTCAATCTCCCAGCCCTCCCATTAGAGACAGGAGCTGCAGGGTCACAGGGAGAGCATTTGTCACTTTGATCCTTTGCCACTCTCCTCTGTCTATTTCTCTCTATCTTCCTCTGCTTTCTCACTGTACCTTTTCTGTACTGGATATTTTTTTCTCCATTTTCTCTTATTTTCTCTCATTTTCTTCATCTCTCTTCCTGGCCTGGTTCTTAGCTTTATCTGCCCGTCCAGCCATCCGTCTGTTTGCTGCCTCACCGTATCATAAATCAGGTCTTCCTGGTGAAACAGGTAGAGCAGCGAGACAGGAGCAGTTAGTCCCCTCCAGCCATTTGTTTTTCTCTGCAGTTGCTGGGTTTTCGTTTTTTTTTTTTTTTTGCCTCGCTTCCACTCGCTTCTCTTTCTTTTCATCCTCCATCCCTCCTTCCACCACCCCCAAACACACACACACACACTTACTCCTACTGCTCCCGCCCAGTGCTCCAGATTCCCACCATCTGGACTCAGTGGTTGCCAAAGGTATGGAGGCTCTTTTAGTAACCCCCTGAGTGAAGGAGCATGGTGCAGAAAATCCACTTTGGTTCCTCCCATTATCTATGAAATCTGCTGTGCTCCATTCCCTCGACTCCAGCTCTTGTTCTTTTGGACAATTTTTTTTTTTTTTTTTTTTTTTTTTTTTTTTTTTTTTTTTTAATATCATCCCCACACTCGTGAGACATGTTCAGCAATGCTCTCTATTGTGGCTGAAATAATATGCAGCAGAGAAAGTGCGTATCAGCTCCTCTCTGAAAACTGAGAAGCTGCTTCTAGATGAAGCTCATAAAATATTTGTTGCAGCTGGTGGTGTTCAGTAAGGTTGTGTTTTACTCATTTTACAGAGACAGGTATGCACCTCAGTGGGAACTCTCTCTTCACATTCTCTATGACTTCCTCCTGAGCCGCGATGATGTTGAATGAACGTATCAAACAGAAGTTTTGGATTCAACCCACTGAAGTTCCCAGCTACATACATGTTCCTGTGCAGAGAGGCAACATGCAAAACCACTGAACTTGGCCAGCAAGCCATTTCTAGGCCTATATAAACGCTGTCTCCCCAAAAAGTACATTGCGCCTGGGGAGAGTGTGTGTGCACAAATGTGCACATGCCAAGCCATTGGGACATCTGTGGAAACAGTGAATTGGCTGTGCTGACCAAGTTATCGTGCCAGGGGAGAGACCCCTTGGAGGGATGTAATGTGTATCTCTGAGCTTTTGGCTCAATCTCTCCATCACAGGAACACTGCATTTCAAACAAAATGCTGAAATTATGCTCCTCAGAAGAAATTGGGCAAGAAAACGACAGATAAATCAACATGAATCA
>OMNM01049772.1:0-10114 GCA_900302745.1 Parablennius parvicornis | reverse complement strand
TCTCTCTCTGTCTCTCTCTGTCTGTCTGTCTCTCTCTCTCTCTGTCTCTCTGTCTCTCTCTCTCTCTCTCTCTCTCTCTCTCTGTCTCTCTGTCTCTTTCTGTCTCTCTCTCTCTATCTCTCTCTGTCTCTCTCCCTCTCTCTCTCTCTCTGTCTCTCTCTGTCTGTCTCTGTCTCTCTCTCTGTCTCTCTCTCTGTCTCTCTCTCTGTCTCTCTCTCTGTTTCTCTCTCGCTCTCTGTCTCTCTCTCTCTGTCTCTCTCTGTCTCTCTCTCTGTCTCTCTCTCTCTCTCTCTCTCTCTCTCTCTCTCTCTCTCTCTCTCTCTCTCTCTCTCTCTCTCTCTCTCTCTCTCTCTCTCTCTCTCTCTCTCTCTCTGGCAATGTTGATGTCTGTTGATACACTTTTTGAAGTTTGAGATTCTTGCAAACAACAAAAGAGGTTCATCAACAACAACAACAAGGCAACTGTATCCCTGAGTGAACCCCATCTGTCACCTGAGGGTGCTATCGACTCTTATTTTCTTCAAGCTCTTTACTTGTGTCACTGTGTGACGTGGACATCACAAGCTTGGACAGCACGTTAGTGGTACTCGGGGCCCAATTCACTAAGATCCTGGAAGAAGTCTGCTTCATTTCATGCTTATGCAAAAGATTGCATCCCTACTTTGTGTGTGTTTATACATGTGTACATAGCTCTCAGAGGGGTAGGAAGAATCATTATGGGAGATGAGCAACTGAAATGACTCAGAGAAGAAATTGAAAGACCAAAGAAGAGTTACTTTGCAGAAAATATAATTAAGTCTACAGCATTTCTGCATACGGCTTTTTCGGAAGCAGTACATAAGGCTATTGGCGCAAACTCTTCCCAGTATTTTGCACAATCTGGTGGACATACCCAAAATACATTCATGACAGTAAATGATCTATATCAATAGTATTTTTTTGTGTGTGCCTTACACACACCTCTCAGTGATAGCCATAAGAAGGTCACATTCTACAAATGTGTATATGCACAATTTCAGGTTTAGCCAAAGTTTATATGGACAAGGTTTGAGTAGATCAGGTTTAACTGCAGACTGTTGCTCTCAAATGAATTAGAAGTGACCACTATGACGTATGCACGAGGTGTGTACGGTGTGTGTAGCACATGGGAACAGTGTAAGCATGTATATACGTCATGTACAACATGTCTATAACATATGTACAACATACTTAAGATATGTTGAATGTATGTATGACATATACACTACATTCATGATGTATACACAACATATGTATGATGTGTGCATAACATATGTACGATGGATGTATGTATGACAAATGTACAGCATATGTATGCTTTATGTACGACTGTGCACATAAAACCCAACATTGTCTCTGTATACATCCAGGAAGTGAATCCATGAAGGGATGTGAGAATCAAACAGATATTCATGTAGCATTTTTGTACAGGTTATACTTTGCATAGAAGAAGATGGATGATGTGGTCCAGCATTTTACCTCCTGCGAAATCCGTTTAATTTCAGTGCAGCGCTGCTGTCGTGTTCATTGTCGCCTCATTTCCTGCTGTATCTTTACAAGTTTTCTAAGCCTGTGATGGCACGTCCATCACAGTGCCCATCCGTGAACCGCTCTCACTGCACAAACCACAGATTTTACGCCATGATCAAAATTATCTGTATTTCTGGGATGGCCAGAATCACAGTGTATTTCTGACCTTAAATGCCAATTCCCTTCCTCGATATTGCTTTAGCTGAAGGTATGCTCTAGATTGGAACAATTCAAGACATTTTATGGGTTTGTTTTTAACTTTGGGAACCCACATTCAAGACCTTATGCAATTATGTTTAAAGATTGAATAGGTGTAGTGATATAAACTTCCTCCATGATATGAATAAGAGCTGATTCTGTTCAATCACTACAGATACACTTATTTCTAAATCTTGCTTTGTCTTCATTGTTCAGTCTCCTAAACAGCTCACACAGTAACACTCTAGTTTTTGCTAGACTTCAGAATAAGATGGCAGTGTTTCTAATCTATCTCCTATTCTTCTGTTTTCAGTCTTTTCCCCACTCAGTCTTGTTGTAAATTAGAGGAGAAGAAGAAGTAAATTATCCCGAACAGTGTACAGATATTCATTGTGTTGCACGTCATGAGTTTGCTCATGAAATTAATTCAGATTTTCCACATAACGATGTGCTCGCAAAGTCCCAGTGTCCCTTTTATATTGTCGCCATTGTCGCTAATGATGTAGAAATTGCAGTCCAGTTGTGAGCAAACTTAGCCACAGTGAGATATGTGCATATGCAGAAGAGTTTTTCCTGTCTCTGTATTTTAGTCTGTTTTCCCTTTGTTATTGAGTCCATCTAGTGTTCTTCATAACATTTCTGCCTTCTTGTTTTATTCCTTTTAGTACTGTTTTTTTTTCGCTCCTTGAGGTGTGTTTTAAATAGACCTTTTGAGCCTTTCCTTGAGCAATATGATAATTTTATTTGGGTGATATTTTTGTCTTTTTTAGAATTTTTCATATCAAAAACTAAATAGATTTTATCTTGAAACCTGCACACTCCTCTGACTCAGGGATTTATAAACCTTATCAGCTTTGGTTTCCAGCAAAGATTTGTGGCCCGGCTCTGGTAGTTTGAAGTAACTCGTCTGTCTGCGCCCAGTTCACCTGGATTGAACCTCACTGCTGCAGCACATGAAGAATGATGTTGAATACTTTGAGCAGTTCAGAGAGATTGACATTGATTGAACACGAAGCCATTTGTGATATGGTCAACACAAAAAGTGAACTGTGATCAGAAGTTGTAAGGACAAAACACTCTATTCTGGTTTTCTTTTTTTTTTCTTTTGTTTCTGACCTATTTTCCCTGATTCTTTGATGAGTACAGTATCCAGGATTAGTCACTATAGAGGAACCGCCAATGTGCACTGGCCAAGAAGACTAAAACCAGCAGCTAAAGTACCAGTTAATACAACCGTCAATTAGAAATCCCCTCTTTTATTTAAACTGGTTAAAAGTGGAAGAAGGGAATTGTTGGGGAATTAGCAGCGCTGAAAAGGTAGGAGTGACTCATTACGAGTTCAATGCTGTTTCCCATAAGGACAAAAAGCCACACAGAGGGTTTCTTCTCTATCCCAAAAGAACACAAGAAGGCAATTACCACAGTGTTTTCAAATGTCTTTTCCCTATAGGCAGTGAGTTACTCTTGGGTTTTTTTTTTTTGTGTTGTGGGTTTGTCTTGGCCAGCTGTGTATCCATATGTAAGTGTCATTCCTGCCACGAAAGCCTGCATCCCACATCAGGCCGGCAACTGTACAGCAGACGTCTAGCATATGGTGGAACAATGTGTTTTCCTCCAGATGAAAAATATGTTCATAAACCCTTAAAAAATTAGAAGGCAGTCTGCAAACAAGGTCAACTTCTTGCCTGAAGGCCTTTACTGAGTTGTTATGAATTATTGCATTGGTTATGCTGTTAAAAACAGGATTTTTTAAAAATCAATTAAGCTCTCTGTGCTTTATGTTTGATGTCTCCCACCCAGGGTTATCCGCTTCAAGCAGTATAAGTGGGTTAGGTAATGTGCTTCACCACACAGAATGTATCATTAGGAATGATGGCGTGTATCTGGATAAAAGACATTTATTTATCAGCACCTTTGTGATCATATTTGTCCATTCATTGAATCTGGACTAAGAAATTTCTATTTGAAAGATTTATTTTTTTGCTCAAAATAATATCAGTTGATGTAACATATTAGCTAAAAACCCTTCAGCGAGTTGAATATGGGATTTCTGAACACATAATGTGTACTTCCACAATATGAATACAGCCTTTTGATACGTTCTCGCTCCAAAGTCTGAGTTGAATTTAAACATACGAGGATGTGAGTCATTTTAATTAACCTTTCCTGCTTTTTCTCGATTGCAAATTACTGCTTTTTCTGTTCAGGTTTTTTTTTTTTTTTTGGAAGGGGCGGTTCAAATCAGCTTTACGGTATAGTATAGACAGCATGAAACACATCTGACACTATCTGCCAGGCGACCTTATGTAACATTCGCGGTACAGTATACAGTAAACACAGCTGGCTCTATGCAGCCAAACAGTGCCAAATTAAGTGCAGACAGTAATTATCCTTTTTTTTCTTTCTCGAAAAATCTGCTCTTCTCGTCGCATTAGCATCCCAGTGAAACGTCGAGCTAGTTTGAGGGGCTGCATAAAAAAATCCGTTTGCTTTGCAACAGACTGCTGGTGACATTTCAAGACAATTTTTTTTACCTCACATAAGCACAAATATTTATAAATGGATGCATCTGTATTATTTTCAGAACAATTCCACTTTGCTAATTTTGCATTTACATTCTACATCTCTCTCCCCCTCTCTCTCTCTCTCTCTCTCTCCCTCCCTTTCTCTCTCTCTCTCTGATTTTATCAGGCTGATGAATGAGTGTGCTTTTCCTCCAGATCAGAATATTGTATTTTAAATAGCTTTATCCATTCAAAGGCCAAGTGATTTGCAGTGGGCTGCCCAAAGCATCATTAACCTGATTTATAGTCTTAAAATGTGGAACAAAATGTACTGTTTGTGCAGTGTTGATTCTGACTTATTATCATGTGCAATTATGGGAATCAATCAGTTCAGTTAGATGCTGAATAAACCCTCTAATCTTGTTCTTGTTTTTGTTTTTGGTTTTTTTTGCCTCTCACAAAGTACTTCATTACTTTTGATTTGTCTAAGCTGGACAATGTGTGAAATGCATGTCCTTTTTTGGAAAGATGCCGTTAGAAAATAACTCAATACTGTTTTGAAGTTTTGCTTATGCCTGTAAACGTTTCATCAATGTCATGTTTTTCTTTTGTTGTGACCAATGTCACCTTGAGATACTTCATCCCCATCAGATCACTTCCAAGCCAAGCTTTAAATTTACACAGGCCCCCTCTTGATACCATGAAGTACAAATCATGGACATAATAAGAGAAATATTGTCCATCCATCTTATATACCACTTGATCCAACTAAGAGTAAGTGGCACGGATTCCTGCTGAATATAGGGTGATGGCAGAGACACGCTGGACAATTCACAGACAAATTCAATAATAACATTTAAATAAAGTGTCAGAAAGTTGAATCATTTCTTTCCTAACTTCGGCTACTTTACAAAGCAACAACAACAAATATGTGCTAAGAATATGCTGAGAGAACCACGAGTGACCATGAACATATTTAGCAGCAGTGAGTGCAGCGTCCTTGGGACTGTGTTTGAGAAAGTCAGCTGCAATATTGAAGCGCCCCCTGTCAGTTTCCCAGACTCTACAGTACTTGGTTATGTTTATAGCCTTCAAAGACCTGAAGAATCTTTAATCCCCGCTGACATCGGTTGAAAGGTCAACCTCAGGGCCAATAACGAGAGAGATATAGTAACTCACATGCACAACAATTCAATCATTTTAGAGCAGGAGTGTCGAGCGTATTCAGTGTGTGAACTGTACCGCGGCTTTCAGGGGGCTTGGGTGCTTGCGCTTGCGTGTGCCTCAGAGCGAAGACTTACTCAAAACACATTCATTACACAACCTTGTATTCTTACTTGCCTACCCCAGTGAGCCAAAACAGGTCCAGAACACATCTGCAGGGCCTCAGAAAAGCTAGAATGAAAGTTTTTTGTATGTTTTTCCTCGATACTGCATGAATGTCTTGTCTGGACGTCATATGAAGTGCGACTCCACTGGGAATCAAGTCCACATTAACATGCGCAAATACTTTATCAGGCATCAACAAACCAATAATTGACAGCAAACATGCATGACCATCAGGATTGGGGGGAAAAAAAATGGTCCAGCCTACCTACAAGGGATCCCGTCTTCCACACCATTATATTATCAAATGCAACACAGAGCTAAATATTAATGAAACAATGAGAGTGGGAGAGCTGGAGCCTATCCAAGCTAATCATGGGTGAAGGTACACCATGGACAGGTCACCAGTTCATCACAAAGCAACACTCACATTAGAACATACAGGAAATTTAAAGACGGCAATATTCCTGAAACGTGTGTTTTTGGATTGTACATATAAACCAGACTTGAACTGGGGATCTTCCTTCTCTGAGGCAGCTCAGTGTCCTATTTGCAATCTAATGACAGGAAGCTCAGGGATCTGCTCACGTTGAAACAAACCACCGGGAAGTATCCAAGAGATCTTTAAAACAGCTTAAAAAATAGAGTTTTTATAATTCATAGGTGACATAAAGTAACTTGACAGGTTTATCCAATTGCCTGACACACACAAACCACCCACTAAATCTCCACACGGGTACATTAAATCCCAGCGTAGCTTTTGTTTGAGCTAACAATGGCAGCTCCACTGTCTTTTCCACGGCTATTAAAAATCATCCGCCTTGGGTATTGTCATCCTTCAATAAACAAGTACAAATAGCGAGAGGGACAAACACAACAGTGTGTCATCGAGGTGAATTACTATTCTTTGCCTGGAAGGTCATCCCGTAAGCCCGTTTCACAATCTTGATTAAAATGCAGCATTCTGCCAACTCCCTTTTTATTCAGCTGTCAGAAATCAGCTCGTACACTGTGACTGGAAAGCCGAAAACTTTAAAGATTTATTCTGTCCATGCCTCAGTTGTGTAGACAAATAAATCCACACAGATTCCAACTAAGTAAACTATGCTCTTTTGGGGGGGGGGGGCAAGGATTGCTGTTCTACAGTATCCAGCCACATGAAATGTTTTTTCATTGGACGTGCAGCACACACGTAGCATCTGTAAACATTCCAATCTGGTGCATGCTTTGATTCATGAGTCAAGAAAGGGCTCTTATGTCGCATAACATAATATGAAACTTTCATGATCTTTGAGGGAGGATTTGGGTCACGGCGGCAACAACAAGGACCACAATATAGAGGGGAGATACATATAGAACAAATGCGAGATAAGAAACACAGCGTGTCTTTGTCATGCTAATTTCAGCGCTCTGTGGCTTGAGAGAAGTTGTGTTATGTTACAAAATGAAATATTAACAAGTTTACATTTACACATTCTGGAGTTTACTTTCATGTGTTTGAGTAGGCAGGCAAGTTGAAGATAAAGCGCCTTGGCTCGGCTTTATCATGTGCATTAAAAATGCATGAATAATAACAAATAGAAGAATTCCATAGAAAGAAAGAAAAAGTTAAACTTAGAAATAAAAAACAAAATTTGGGGGGAAATTGTATCCATTTGGGCACCATTTCTATTGTTTTTTTTAATTATCTACATAGAGCTAAAGTAGCCATTATGTAGAAAAACACAGGAGGAGCATGCAAAGTCCACACAGGAACTCTGAATTCAAACAGCATTATTCTCACTGCATTAGCACTCACCATCTTACCACTGTGGCTCCTTTGTGACATTAAAGCAGAAGTTTGAAACTTTTTCTTGAAGGGGCACAAAGCAGAATTAAATTCACCTTTCTGATGTTGAGTATTACTCTGAACACATATCTGGCATGTACAATTGTGCGTGGCTCTCCCGGAAAGTCTGAAGGAAAACATTTGCTTGACATTGGAGACTTTCAAACAATACAAAAAGGACAAACTGGAGAATGAGACTATTTATCAGTGTGAGGGTTTGGCAGCACTACATCTTGGCTCCTGCAGCTTTCATTATATCTATTTGAAGGTCCTTCATGATTCAATTGCAGTCATTTAGCCACTTATGCACTGCTCCAGACAATGCGTAGGTAGACATTATTTGCGGGTGTATTAAGCATTTCTTATAAGATCGTATTCATGTGTTTTGTCTTTAGGAAAAGCCTACCCTCCAGAGTTCTACTATGATACCTACAGCCCCCTGTGGCAGAACCGACCCCGAGTCTATGGCTTCAAGCTGCAGTGGACACAGATGAACCCAAACGCCGTGGACCGCATCGTCGCCTACAGACTGGGCATCAGACAGGTAGGAGTTGCATTAGTATTCATCCTCCTTCACTTTTCATTAGAGCTAGTGAATATATTCCATCCTGGAGAAGCTTTTGTCGCCACCGCAGCGTGAGTTTTCGAGCTTGAAATGTTGCATTCTGCTCCAATAATCATTGGGTCGATGCTATTGGTCCAAACTCCTCAGAGAACCTGTCTCTTTATATCGCAGGGTTGGAAAACACCTTTGTCTTTGCCAAGTTCCGAGCAGTAACAGCGTTTGTTCTGCCTGCTTGTTGAACTAAACCTAATTCTGTCTCTTGTCTGTGTTTCATTTGCCATTTTTGAGGATGTGGTCTTTCACTAAGAACCTGTCACAGGTAGTCAGCTGAACAGGGGCTGTTTATTTTCATGGATTTCTTGTGTCTTCGCTCTCTCTCCTTCAGAGGAGTGGAATGGGACCCCGCAGCGAGAAATAGCAAGCCCAGCTTCTGTTTTCTCTGCTTCTCAAGTAAACTCCACAGATGACAGGCAGACAGCATTGATGGATGGCATGGTTACATTTTCTCTTTTGGCAATCAATGCACACCTTCCTCTCTCTGCCAGCCTCGCTCTCTTTCTCTATCTCCCCGTGGCAATGTGCAGCACACTTGGTCTCCATAGCTTTATATTTACACAGGCAGGTGTGGCGCCGTGTTCAGATAAAGTTTAAAATGTCGAACGAGCTCCATTAACACGGCAGCAATACAGGGTGATGTTGCCTTTGCGTTGCAGCACTGAGCTGCTGTTCAACAAACAATCAAAAGAAATAAATAAATAAAACAAGGACATCTATTGGAAAATTGTCACACATGCTGCAGTGTTGAAACTCCCCCACTCCTGCTCAGAATCAGCCAGCTCACCCTGACAGTTGTGTTTTAATGAATAACAGAACTTCATGTTTGTTTCACTCTATGCCTGCAAGGAATTGAAGCTTGAAAACACATATAATCCCATCATGTTTGTGGAGCGAAATGATTATTTCTTTTTTTCTGTCAACTATCTCAGCTGGTCCATGTGGTAATAAATTATAGTGTGCTCTCACAGCCCAGGTTTTGCGTTCACCAGGCGTTTGTCTGAAAACCAGCCAAGAAATCGCATCAGCTTTTTCCTATTTTCACCTTGTCCCGCGCACATTTACGCGATAACGTCGACATCTGTGCTGCAGCAGATCGACCGTAAACTCCGAAATTACATGTGTTGAATGATTTGCTGATTGTGAGTGAGTGAGTGAGTGAGTGAGTGAGTGAGTGAGTGAGTGAGTGAGTGAGTGAGTGAGTGAGTGAGTGAGTGAGTGAGTGAGAGTGAGTGAACATTGTATCATAGCATATTTTAGGAGAGAGTTGGTGTTTTTGGGCAAATTAATTTCTTTCCACCTTCATGCCTTGATATCTCAAGAGGGTACACAGTGTGACCATTATTTCCTTCCTCCAAGGCATAACAGCCAATTTTCCATTGTCTTAGATGAAAGAGATTCTTTGCTGAGGGGGAAATTGGGACTTTTTGCACCATTTTACGGTACAGTGTACCCTTTTGCAATTGGCTAAATCTCAGCTTTTTGTATTGACTCAAACCAATAATGAGATTTTTCTGTTTTGTTTTTTAATGTCATTTGATGGAGAAAAGTTGGAAAAAGAAGTGTCAAGGCAGCCAGGGCAGAAGATGAGAGGAGAACGACAGAGTAGGAGGAGAGGTTTCTTCTGTCAATAAAAGAAAAACATACCCTCAGATTGACTGAAATAGCGGTAGAAGAATGAAAGCTCCGACACATGGACTTACACACCTCTTCGATCTATTTATAGATCCAGCCGCAGCTCTTCTCCTGCCATTCCCTGAAAATTATTATCATTTTCTCTCACTACTTTTGAATTAACACTTAAGACTCGTGCCTGTGTAATGGATTGCTTTGTGTTATCGTCCAGTGCCCTCGTGAGAGACAGCCTGACTGAAGGGGAAATGGGAATGAGGCTCTAGCTGAAAGGCATGCGCAGGCTGGAGGCACAAAACACAAATCACTGTACCTGTCAAGGATGCAGTGGGAAGGCGTGACATCCGCCCTTGTTTTGATACTGTAGCCGGCTGCTTCGGAGCCTTCTCCTCCATCCAGAAGCCTGATTGCCTGTATTTCTCTCTCTCCCTCAGCCCACATCCTTCCATCGTTTATAGC